>JAFEMH010006441.1:0-123537 GCA_022495995.1 Adenophora triphylla var. japonica
GAGAAGGATAGACAAAATGCTGATCTAATATTTGTTGTATAGCGGCAAACAACATACCACCCACATAAGGCTTAATGTGATAAATGTTAGGGTTTATCCCCATATGATCTTAACGTGTGAAGGAGTTTGGAATTACTAAGGAAGAGGGAGGGTGCGGCTTTAAGCATCAAGACATTCAAAGTTGGAATTTCATTTGAAGCTTGATTCACGGAGGAAGTTTGGCCGGCTAAAGTATGAAGCGTCATGACTTGATGAAAAGAGATGGAGATAGACATGTCGCCAAGTTCACTTTGGAAAATGAGAGAACATGTTTATAGAGACGCGACCGACTAAACGTAAATCAAGTGCAGCGGGAAATTCAGTGTCTGAGAAGTCAGAATCAAAAAGAGGATGATAGATCTCGCAGATATGTGAACAAAGTTCCCAAGTGGTGAAGAAGGCTTTCATAAGAAAAGACTTGTGCAAGAATGGGGGACCCCTAATCTCTAAGGCATCTAAAACGGCGACATCTCCATCCCTGATGAGCATGGTATTGAGATCCTCACGAGAAATTCTGGCCCAAACCCCCCTATCGACCCTATAAAACCCACCACATTTCTTATTTTAGCCAAACCTAACTGTTCTAGCACATGATTTAGTTCTAGCCATTGTGTTATATAAAAATGAAAACTGGAAAATTGGAAGGTTTGAAAAGTTTGTTACCTGGAAAAATGCAGAAAACGACGAAAAACTTGAAGAAATTGGCCGGAGTTTGGCTGGAAACTTCAAATGAGCAAGGAAGCCTTCAAAGGAACACCAAAGGAGCACGAAATTGGCAATCTAGTGAATGGAAGACCTGGGAAGCTTGAAAGTGGTTAGGATTGAACGGAATATGGACAGAGCGACGGAAACGTACGCCTGAGAAGAAAACATGTTCATCGGAGGAAGAAAGTAATGTCTGAGCTTGAGTGTAAAAAGTGAAAATGGAAGGAATGAATTCGTTTTTCACCAAGGAAGGCGAAAGGGTTTTGGGAAATTTTCAAAATGTATTTAAGTATGTCCAAAAATTGAATTTCCCCCCATTATTGAAAATAAATTATTAGGCGCGAATTTCGAGATAAAAACACGTCAACTCTGACAAACCGCCCCTTTTCACTAACCAGGAAGTGACACGTGGCCAGAAAAGCGTTATCTGAAACTATTATCTCGCCAAGTCATGATCAAGATGCGGGAATCAAAGGCAACAATCAAAGTTTCTCGATTGGATCATAAATAATTCAGATCTCGAACTTGGGGGCTACTTATATGATCATAGAAAAATTTATTTGGGCATACACAGATTACATGAGGCCCAATACCACAAGTATGTATTAAAGATCACGAAACTAAGCCCAAGACAGATTAAATACGAAATGGCGACTTTACTAAGTATATTGGTGGGAAACAAGGCCTATCGAGAAGCCCATTAGAACCCATCACTAAATGAAAATAGCATAATCTCAAAGCAAAATCTCGCATAAGGATATTCAGGCCATCGACAACAATATAAGTTTCCGCCCTAGCATGATTGTCGCCCACGAGCGACATGTGGATCAACATTAATATTCTAGAATCAGCCAAAGACGTTATATTTGGGCACACAAAATCTGTTACAAATAATGAACTATCTGTCAGATAAAGGGTGGCGTCTACACAAACTTTAAGTGCTCATGCAAAAACATGACACGTGGTCAAAATCATGTGACTTGTACATTACAAGAGGGAGTATATAAACAACATCAAAAATCAGAATAAGTCTCAAGCACATTTTTTTGCAGTGTTTCCTAAATTTCCATTGTACTCATTTTTTTCTCACCTGAACAATTACTTATCCTCACGCCGAAGGGGCTTTGTCGAAGATGCTCCGACCTAGTTTACGTGCATTCTTTGTGTAGGAGCTTACGGGGAAAAAGGCGGAGTATTCACAGTTGTACTACTAACTTTGGGCATGAGCAACCATTTTGTGTGGCAGCATCACTTCTTTGAAATATTCCTCCATTCTTAAATAAATGTCTAAAAAATTAAATTTGCTATTGTCAAGAGTAAATTAAAAAAAAACATTTTCATTTAGGGATAAAGTATTTAAATAATGAGGGTTAGACGAAGTCAATCAAAACATGGAAGAGAAGAATTGTATTGAATGACTCAATTGATTTTGATGCTAAATATACATATTTATAGAATTACAATAAGGAGGTAATCTCCTAGAAGGAGAAGAAATTTAAGATTGTGTTTCTTAATCTAATACAAGGATTATGTTTCCTAATCTATCTATTACAATATATACTTGAATATAATATAATGATATTATATTCCTAATATGCCCCCGCAAGATGGACGGTCTTTGGATAAATCCAATCTTGAAGAATGATGAGATGAACCGGGTTTGATGACGAGTTCACCCCTCACATATGAGACGAGCACGTGGAGTCACCTTGTACAAGTAGGGGTTTTACCTCTCACGTGTGAGTTTGAGTTTTCACATTGAAAAATGGTGAGCCAAGACAATTTTGGCAATTTCCTATAAGAATGGTGGGGTTATGGGGTTTTGAACCGAGGGAGTTGAATTACAAAAAAGGTTTAGGATTTCGGTCAAAAGGGTTTTGAGCCGAGAGGGTTGAAATAACAAAAAAATTTAGGGTTTCGGTAAAAAAGCATTTTGAGCCGAGGGGGTTTTAAGTATAGGGTTTCGGGTTTTTTTGAGGGTGTTTGAAGGAGAAAGTAAAAAAAAGAAACAAATAAGGTTTCGGCTTTGAGGGTTTTAAGCCGAGGGTGGTGGGGGTTTGGTGGGTTGGTGGCGGAAGCTAGGTTTAGGTGGAGAAATCCTTCTATGGATCTTAATGCTCTGATACCATATTAGAATAATGAGGGTTAGACGAAGTCAATCAAAACATGGAAGAGAAGAATTGTATTGAATGACTCAATTGATTATGATGCTAAATATACATATTTATAGGATTACAATGAGGAGGTAATCTCCTAGAGGGAGAAGGTTTCTAAGATTGTGTTTCTTAATCTAATACAAGGATTATGTTTCCTAATCTATTTATTACAATATATACTTGAATATAATATAATGATATTATATTTCTAATATAAAGAAGTAGGTTTTTTGTGTTTTAAAATTATCAATTTGTTAACTCTTGGTTTGTCACTAAACCAATCATTTTAGTTGTCTTATTTTTTTTTAATTTCCACTACTCACAAACACACACATGCACGCACAGAAACGCTTAGGAGATAAATCATAGGGAGAGAAAGCCTTCCCTCTAACTTCTGGGAGAATCGAACCCATGACCTCCAGGTTGGAAGCCATGAGCTCAATATTTTAACTGGCGAGATGGATAGCTTTAACTGAATAACTGTTCATTTTAATTAGTAAGTGGGACTCTACATTTATTACTTAAACACAACTACTCCTTTGATTTCAAACTACTTATCGTTTTAAAAGTTAATCGCTGTTCTAAATATTTGACACTTATTATTATCGGAATCTTTATTCTTGCAAGTCAAATAAGGAATATATTTATGTATTTTTTATTATTAACGGTTATTCTATATCTTGTATTAGTTAGTTTTCTAATATAATTATTATTTTATAGTTTTATTATTTGATTTATCTAGAATAACTTGGGATGCACATTTCCTCTTGTATTAATATGTACCTCTTGGTTTTTTTTAAAAAATTGTGTCATTTATATAAACTCCCTCTCATGTATAAATTGACTTCGTGTAACCATCATTTATTTTATTATAGTATCAGAGCCATAATAATCCTTCTCCGCCAAAACCTGCGGCGTAACCCTAAACCGCCTCACCATCTCACCACCACACACTTCCGCCATTCACCATCAAAACCTTATCCTCCTAAGTCTCACCACCCTTGACAAAAATCCTAAGTCGAAACCTACCCTAAACACCACCACCCACTTTTGCTTCTCCAACCTCCTTCTCGTCCAAAGAAGATCACCACCCTCGGCTTGACCCCTTGGCCGAAACTCCTCCTTCTCCAAAATCCATCTCAAAAACACAATCCTATTATATTAAACCCTCCTTGTCAAATCCCTTGCTTTTGCCATCATCAAAAGTCTCTCCTACAACCCTCCACCCTCGACACAACCTAAAGCTGAAAATCCTTCTCTACCCTCTATATATCCAAACCCTGATTATACATCCGCCTTTACTCCATAACCACCCACCATCAAAACTTCATACTTTTTAAATCATACCACCCTCGGCATATTATTCCTATAAGAAATATTATTATTATTTCCTTTCGTCTTAATGTAACGCTGTCGGATTGTGACTCCTTTAGGGTTTTGGATTGACACCTATTTAAGCCAAGTGATAGTCGATATTATTATGTGCTTGTAATTATGCTAGAGATAAATAGTTAAGATATCTATATAAAATCTGTGAGATCAAACAAGAGACCTAGCACAAGGCGGGGCAGCCTTTGGGGTGCCCTTAGATGCATTCCTTGGATGGCCGAAAGGCATATCTAGGGTGATTGTGTAAGGGTGTAGGCGTAGAGTGAAATTATTTTGGTAAGGCAAAAGATATGTTCTCTTTTGTAACACGATGGATTTGTGCTTATAGTGAATATCCTGGCTTGATAGTGCCCATAGATGTAGTATGTTCTTGGGATGAACTATATGAACAAATTGTGTGTTTCTTTACTTATTGTTTTTATTTGGTTTTGCATGTATGTTGATTATCTCCATCAATTACTAGTATGGGATAATACTACACTATTAGACCATAATTTCCCAACAGCTGGTATCATCTTGGTTCAAAGATTAGAGTTATACTAATTGATTGGATGTAGGCTACAAGAATAGTGATCAGAATTAGGGGCTACAAAGATTCAGATGGTTTATGTTACTTAGACCACATAGAATCAAGATTTCATAGATTCGAATGAATTTGGGACTGCAGAAATTCATACCAGAGTTACAGTTACATAATCATCAAAGGGCATTAGATTCGGGATCAAGGGTTGCAAAATCCAAACGGGCGCATAGGATTGCATAATCCAAACGGAATTCGGGTTTGCATGGATCTAAATGGATTTGTAATATTGTAAATTGTGGGAGCAGCAGCGATGGGCAAAGATGGCTCAACATGGAAATTTGATGGAATCAGATTTGGGTAACCGATCTGGAATTATGGAAATTGGAAGAGAAAATAAGATAGTTTCTAAGCCTTGGCGAGTATGGGCGTGTGCAATAGGTGTGTTGAAAACGTACAAAGTACGTGCAGTACTGATTTCGTACGGGGAAAATTTTGATACAACGATGCAAATTTCAATATATTTGTAATATTTTGGTGTGCTACAAATTTCATGCAGAATTCGTGCAGGGTAGATTTTGTGCTATTTTGTGTAGTGCAACAAATGTACAGAGTACATGTATCAGCGGTGTAGCATGGGTTGCTATTGTGACATGCAAAATGGATATTCAGAGGTGGAATAGAAACTTGAACTTCATGCGTAGTGGAATGGCAAAGGTTGTTGGTGGTCTTTGGCCGCATGATATGGAGGATTGTCAGAGTAGCTAACTTGGTAGCTTGGGGCAAGAGATTGTACAATACATATAATGGGTTCCTCTTGGGGGAAACAAAGGGGCCTGTGGAGGACGGTGAAGAACAAAATCATCGGGTGGGAGAAATCTCATGAAACAGTATGTTGGGAAGGAGTTGATGGTTCACAACTAGCTAGCGTGATTTTAACAAGCACGAACATGGGAGCGGGTCCATAACAGTATGTGATAGATGCTAGTGGAACATGGAGGAACCAAGAACATGTCTAGCGTGGGATGACCGGTCTTTGTAGATGGAAAGAGCAGATGAGCGAGGATTTGAAGGGAGGATCACTGAAGGCGAAGACTCAGAACATGGTTGAACCGACAGTTATGTTGAAGAAGGCGCTCAACGTCAACTCGTCTTATTAGACTTGGCATAGTCATGATTGTAGCAGGCACAATATGGGATGTCATTCTCAAATGGGAGCTTGACATAGTTAATCACCGGATGATTTGTCTACGGGTGGGAGATCATTGGGGTTGTAGCCAAACTATGAGCGAAGGGTCAAGATTGCAGCGGGAAATAGGATAAAACGAAAATTGGTATTTGGCATGATCGTGCGTTATCTTGAGCACCTGCCGTGCAACAGTGCTCAAAGCAAGCACCTTAAGCCACGATGTTGTTTGTATGGGCGTGCATGAACGGGCGCACGACCGTGCGAATGGCTGAATGCTGGCGTGGGCTTTTGGCTTGTGCAGAAGACTTCGACATTTTGGAATCCTTCTTTGGCATGGAATCTTCATACACGTGGAAGATTGGTTGTTTAGAAACATTATCCATATAAGGAATATTATTATTATTTCCTTTCGTCCTACTGCAGCGCAGTCAAACTGTGATTCCTTTAAGGTATCAGATTGACACCTATTTAATCCAAGTGATAGCCAATATTATTATGTGTTTGTAATTGTGCTAGAGAGAAATAGTAAGGATATCTAAATAGAATCTGTAAGATTAACAAGAGAGTCTAGGACAATCCAAGGCGGCCTTTGGAGAATCCTTAGGGCATTCCCTGGATGGCCGAAAATCATGTATAGGGTGAATTTGTGAGGGTGTAGGCATATAGCGAAATTATTGTGGTGAGGCAAATTATGTCGTTTATCGTAACACGACAGATTTGTGCTTATAGTGAATATCCTGGCTTGTAATTACCCCTAGATGTAATCTGTTCTTGTGATGAACTGGGTTAACAAATGTGTGTTTCTTTATTGCTTTCATATTGTTGTTGTATGTATGTTGATTCTCGCCATCAGTTACTAGTATGTGATAGTATTGCTCTGTTAGAACATAATTTCCCAACAATGGTTGGGGTAATGTAAAGGTTAAGATGTGGGTAGAATAGGGTGATAGTAGGGTAGGGTGTGGTGGGTGGGTAGATGTGGGGGTGAGGTAGGTGGAGTGGAATAGGGGGCGGGGGTGGGAAAGTTGTTAAAAATGATATAATTTAATTATAAGTAAAGAAAAATTTGACCCGGGGGTGTGGGTGGGGGTGATGGGAGTTGTTAAAAAATAATTTTAATATGGGAAGTTGGGTGTGTAGTGTTTACATTTTTTCGAAAAATGAAATGTCGAGGAAAAATGCGTAAGTCATTTTAGTTAGAAAAGTGTGAAAAAATTATTTCATTTTTTCATATTTATCAAACATTGAAAACTGGGAAAAACATTAATCGAAAAACAATTTTCTCCAAATCAAATGTAGCTAAGAAGGTGAGGCATTTTTTATTTCTCAATCTCATAAATTCACACTCTCCAACCTATTTATTTCGCACGAGCGATCCAATCAAATTTCCCAGTTTGCCTCTAATATTATTAAGAAATTGAGAGATATTTTCAATAAAAGAAAATATTTAGTTAGCTAAGTTGATATTGTGCCAACTTGAAAAAGTTACCTTAGTTAGTAGTATTTATAATTAGAATTATATTTACTATTAAAATAAAGAGAGATTTGTTAGAATCTTAATATAATTAAGACTCATATGTTTTGAGTATAAATATGAGTCAACTTGCATTTGTAAACTTTGAGATGAAAATAATAGAAAATATATTTTTAGGCTCTCCATATTTTATCATGGTGTATTCGCAGCATGTAATATGCACGAAAAGCGCTTTGATGCAGACAACTTTAAATGTGTTTAGTTGTAGCCCAGTATAAAAACGTGATTAGTGGTAGTGTACTCTAAAAACGTGATTAGTGGTATCACAGTCTAAAAACGTGAATTATTGGTAGCTCACTTTAAAAATGATGATTGACTATCGTTCACTATAAAACGATGATTAAGTGTCGTTAACTATAAAAATGATTCATATTAACATCACTTCCATCTTCTGAATAATAAAGTGTCGTTAACTATAAAAACGATGATTAAATATCGTGCATTCTAAAAACGATGATTACGTGTCGTTAAGTCTAAAAATGGAGATTGAAAAAAAAAAAGAAAAAGATTGAAGACAAAGAAGACTGATGCGGATGTCTTTTCAAATTTTTGTTGCTGGGATAATTTTTTAGTTATTATTATTATTATTTACCTTTTTCAATTTATAATTTCTTTTTGGTATGTTGGAAATCTACATTGTAGATGTTTCAACTTGAGGGAGGATGTTAGGATATTGAGATATATTCTCAAAAAGAGAAAGTATTTAGTTAACTAAGTTAGTATTAAGCCAACTTAGAAAAGTTGTTAGTTTGTAGTATTTACAATTAGAATTATATGTACTATTGGAATAAATAGAGATTTGTTAAAATCATAATAGAATTATGACTCATATGTTCTGAGCATAAATATGAGTAATTTATCTTATGTAAACTTTGACACGAAAATAATATAAAATATATTATTAGGCTCTCCATATTATCAAATACCATTTGTAGAGTCTTTGTTATTATTTTTTGGAAAAAATGCAATAAAAGTATCCCAACTATTAGGTTGTTTGAATTTCATACCTAAACTAATTTTTGTTGCAAACATATTACTCCATCTGTTTTTGATGCTCGTTAGGTACCTCAGGCTAACTCCATCCATTTTTCCCGTTAATGGCCATGTGATATGCATGTGACCTAGTTTTAAAGGGTAAAATAGGAAATCAATGCAATTTTAATCAACAAATTTATAAAGGTTTCAAGTGTAAGTTATAAAAATGGAAGGGCTCCAATACAAATTATTTATTTACAAATTAAACCCCATCCCAACCCAAATATGAGTCTTCTTCTTCCTTTTTCTCCATTACCCACCACCATCCCCACCTCGGGTGTGGGGACCTCAACCCGGAACCTTAGCTCGTGTCCCGAGCGGGAGGGTCCCCTTACTAGAAAAATTACCTAAAATTTAAAATCTTTTGATACTTTGAAAGATAAAAACAAACTTTCATAATCCAACATAAAACCAACTATATACATCTCCACTTGGAGGAAAGTTATAAAACAAACTTTAAAAAGACAACAACCTGTTTTAGTTACAAAATAAACACAAACGTAAAGTTTACAAAAGTTATCAATATATAAGTTTTCCCCCAAAAGAGTAATATCCATATACTACTCCCAACCATCCAATTCTAACATACCCTGACAATCCCTAAAGAATGTTATCCAAACTCCTTCCAAGCCTTATTGGTATGATCCACCTGTCTCAGCGCGATCTAAAACAGTAAAAGGGAGAAGGGGTGAGAATAAATCTTAATAAGCTATTATGATGCAACAAGATGCCATATAAGATGCAACATATAACATGGTTGCTCACAACACATTGTTAAAGCGGTACACACATTACGTTACCTCAGTTTACCTTTCGCGTCTGAACAATATGTCGTACAACGTGGGAGTAAAACTCCTCTCTTTTGTGAACTACTTAGGCATATTCACATCTTATAAGACTCATTTTTTAGAGAACCATATAAGATTACTCGCTATCTGTAAAGGCTTTTGGCTCAATACAGAAGCTATCACCCCAACTGTGGCCACAAAAGGGGGCAGTCACAGGTATAATATAATTCGATCAACTCATAGAATATTTTTCATACTTGATCGTATTCCATTATATCCCTAAACATCAGCTGATATAAACATTCAAGCACATAAACAGTTACTTGAAAATAAATCCACCATAGGGATATTAATACACAACATGGTAATAGTACTCATGTTAAAATCATCACAATAGTGCAACTTGCATTTCAAACACTATTGAACCACAATACCATGAATATGCAACCAAGTATGGGAACCATGTATCACAAGCAAGCCCTACATATTCACATACCACATTGAGTACCATTCATAAAAGGTTCAAGATTGATTTACCACGTTTTGATCAACTTTGGTGAAGTTTCCATAATGTCTTTCAACCATTTTCAAGACGATATTTAATAACCTTCCACGTATCATTTTGAACAATTTAAGACTTCATTGTATAGCTCATATGTCGTACTAGGATTAGAGTAAAAAAGGGGTTAAGGATGTACTAGGTAGTTAGGCTTTAATTGGCTTGAAAACTAATACAGAGGAAACAGGGCAGGGCATGACTCGTGCCCCACAGCACAAGTCGTGCCACTCAAAAGCAGCGCGAGTGCACCAAAATGCACGACTCGTTACCACAACTGGGGGAAGGGGACGACTCGTGCTGAAGGGCACGAGTCGTGCCCTCTTCAGAAAATGAGCATTTCAGCTTAAACATCAGTAATGCCTTGGAACATTAACAAAACCCAAAAACAAACTTTCACATACTCCTCAAAACCTGCATATTACTTACCCCTTCACTTCAAACAACAACACCTACCCCCAAATTTCAATTCAACTTATACCAAAGCCATTTCCAACCCAAATAAAAGGTTCCAAAAAGGCCATGCACCAATATACCTCAATCATTCCAACATAAACCAACAATTTACTCCTATCATTTCACTCTAACAACAACACCATGACCAACCTTAATTCAACTCATTCCAATACATTTCCAACTCAAAGAAAAAATGTTCCAAAATGCCAAGCAACATTTATACAACAACAATATCAACTTTAAACATGGAATGAGCAAGGATTGAAAGAAAACATAATAACTTACCTCAAATAAATTGAAAATGAGAAAAACTTCAATCAGATAGAAATGCTGCACTCGGCTTCCCTAACATTTAGGCGCAGACGGATCGCCGAACGGACAAGAAATGGATTTATGGAGGATTTAAGAGTGGAACCCTAAGTTTGGATCTTTCTTAGAACAGAGGAAGACAAAGCTGATGGTTTTTGATTATTATGAGACTTTCTTCATTAAGCATAAAGCCTTAGGATATACATGGAAGGAAATTACACCCAAGCTCCTCCCATACATTAGAGTTGCTACAACTAGCTTCCTTAGGATTTAACTTTAACACCTAAGCACCTCACATTTTATAATCTTATTAATTAAATTTCAACAATTCATATTTCAACTATACAACTCTTATTTGTTCTAATTAGACATTATATAATTAAAGTAAATTTTATTAACATACTTAAAATATCAAATAGGTTTTAACATATCAAACTAACACATAAACATTTCAAATATCATATAATGCATAAAATGAGATGCAATGCACCCCACCGCAGTGCTCAACACGTGACCAAAATAGTGCCTAGGTTTAGGATCGTGACACTCACTCCCCCTTAAAGAAAATTCGCCCTGAATTTTAAATTTACTTACTTGAACACTCAAATAACCAAGGATACTTCTCTCGCATCTCGGACTCCAACTCCCAAGTAGCTTCCTCAATAGAATGATTCTTCCATAAGAATTTCACGACTGGAATGTTCTTCATTCGAAGCTCCCGGACTTGTGATTCCATAACTCTCAATGGTTCTTCCACGTAGGTCATATCCGCCTGAATATCCTCGGGTGGAGAAATCAATACATGAGAAGGATCATAGCAATACTTCCTCAACATAGATACATTGAATACATCATGAAAAGACGAAAGAGATGGAGGTAGAGCCAATCTAGAAGCCAAATCACCAACCTTCTCTAAAACTTCAAATGGACCAACGAACCTTGATGCCAATTTACCCTTGTTACCAAACCTCTTAATCCCAGTCCGCGGAGAAATTTTCAAAAACACAAAATCACCAACTCGAAATGACAAATCTCTTCTTCTATTGTCGACGTAGCTTTTCTGTCGACTTTGAGCCGTCTTCAATCTGTCTCGGATCACTTTAATCTTTTCCGTTGAATCTCAAATCAAATTTGGACCCCAAAGTCTCTCTTCACCAACCTCATCCCAACAAATCGAAGATCGACATTTTCTCCCATACAATGCCTCATACGGTGCCATCTCAATGTTGGACTGATAACTATTATTATACGCAAACTCAACCAAAGGTAAATGATCCTCCCAAGATGAGTGAAAATCCATCACACACGCACGTAACATATCCTCAAGAATCTGGACAGTCCTCTCTGCCCGCCCATCTGTCTGAGGATGAAACGCCGTACTGAAACTCAACTTGGAACCCAAAGCCTCGTGTAAAGCTTTCCAAAAACGTGATGTAAATCTGAGATCCCGATCTGATACAATGCTAACCGGTACTACATGAAGTCGAACAATCTCTCGCATATACAATTGTGCTAACTTCTCCATCGAATACTTTGTTGATACACATAGAAAATGAGCTGACTTTGTCAATCTATCCACTATTACCCAAATGGCATCCATCTTTTTCGATGTCGGAGGTAATCCCGTCACAAAATCCATCAAAATGCCTTCCTATTTCCATTTCGAAATATCTAACGGTTGAAGTAACCCCGTATGTATTTGATGCTCGGCTTTAAATTGTTGGCAAGTCAATCACTTTGATACAAACTCCACAATTTCTTTCTTCATTCCATTCCACCAATAACCTCTCTTCAAATCTTGATACATCTTTGTGCTTCCCGGGTGAATAGCAAATCTAGATTTATGGCCTTCCTCTAAAACTTGTCTTTTGATATCCGGTGAAGAAGGTACACAAATTATGCCCTTGAAAGTTAAAATCCCATCCTTATTCAATACAAATTCCCCGGCTCTTCCATCTTGTAACTGTCCCATAACCTTCTTCAATTCAGAATCATTTTGTTGAGCTTCCATAAGGTCTCCATACAAGGTAGGTATTGCTCGGACATTCGCAAATATCATCTCACCTCGCGACTCACGGGACATCAATGTTGATAAATAAGCCTTTCGGCTAATCGCATCCGCAACCACATTAGCCTTTCCCGGATGGTAGGAAATAACGCAATCATAATCTTTCAACAATTCCAACCATCGCCTCTGCCTGTTATTCAATCTTTCTGGGTAAACAAATATTTCAAACTCTTGTGATCGGTAAAAATCTCAAATTTAGCTCCATATAGATAATGCTTCCACTTATGCAACGCAAAGATAATCGCAGCTAACTCCATGTCGTGAGTAGGATAATTCTGCTCCACTGGTGTTAATTTCCTTGAAGCATAAGCTATCACTTTCTCATTCTACATAAGAACACAACCCAACCCTTCCTTTGAGGTGTCACTGAAGATCACAAAGTTCTCGCATCCATCTGATAGGGTAAGAATCGGAGCTGTAGTCAATCTCTTCTTCAACTCGGTAAAACTAGCTTCACACTTAGCATCCCACATAAATGATATATCCTTTCGAGTCAACCTTGTCAACGGAGTTGCAATTCTTAAAAATTCTTCAATAAAT
This sequence comes from Adenophora triphylla var. japonica, assembly GCA_022495995.1. NCBI lineage: Eukaryota > Viridiplantae > Streptophyta > Magnoliopsida > Asterales > Campanulaceae > Adenophora > Adenophora triphylla. The sequence continues at coordinate 13,285 of JAFEMH010006441.1, forward strand.
CTTCGATAGTACCCCACCAACCCAAGAAAACTACGGACTTCTGTCACTGTTGCAGGCTGTTTCCAGTTGACCACGACCTCAATCTTCGAAGGATCCATGGCAATACCCGAGCTTGAAACCACGTGACCCCAGAATGAAATCTACTCGAGCCAAAATTCACACTTGCTAAACTTCGCAAACAATTGCTTCTCCCGAAGAACAAATAATACAATTCGCAAATGGTTCTCATGATCTTCCCGGGACTTTGAATATACAAGAATGTCATCAATAAAAACTACCACAAAGCTATCAAGATAAGGCTTGAAAATCCTATTCATCATATCCATAAACACCGCCGGTGCATTTGTCAACCCAAAAGGTATAACAACAAACTCGTAATGGTCATACCTTGTCCTGAAAGCTGTCTTGGAGATATCATCCGGTCTGATCTTCAACTGATGGTACGCAAGTCAAGCTTGGAGTAAATCACGGAACCTTGAAGCTGATCGAACAAATCATCAATGTGCGTAAGAGGATACTTGTTCTTGATAGTAGCTTGATTCAAAAATCAGTAATAAATACATAATCTCAAGGTACCATCTTTCTTTCTTACAAACAAGACCGGTGCTCCCCAGGGTGAAACACTCGGACGGATGAAGCCTCTATCCAACAACTCTTGCAACTGAATTTTCAACTCCTTTAACTCAGCCGGTGCCATTCTATAAGGTGCTTTTGATATTGGTGAAGTACCTGGCACTAAGTCAATGCAAAATTCCACTTCTCTATCGAGAGGCATAGAATACTCCGTTAAACACATATACAAACTCATTCACAACCGAAACATGAGATAACTCAGGTGACTTCTTAATCGAGTCTAACACATAAGCCAAATACCCTTCACACCCTTTAGACAACAATTTTCGAGCTTTTAATGTAGATATGACATGAATACCAAATAAAGACTTATCCGCATCAAACACAAACATAGGCAAATCAGGCATAGAAAAGGAGACTCGCTTCTTACGACAGTTTACCAATGCATGACAACTACTCAACCAATCCATACCAAGTATAACATCAAAGTCACGAATTGGTAACTCTACCAAATCAACTGGCAATACGTGCCCACATATAAACACATCACAACCATGGTAAACCAAAGAAGATTCAAGGCACTCTCCCATAGGAGTAAAAACCTCCAACACATAAGGCAAAATCTTAGGCAATTTATGCAAAGTAAATGCAAAATGTGATGCCACAAATGAATGAGATGAGCCGGGATCTATAAGAATATGAGCCTTAACTCCTGAGACAGGTAATATACCTCTAATGACAGCTATGGGATCTACCTCTCCACGACCCAAGGCAAAAAATCTACCTTGAACTTTCTCCTTCAGTTTCCCTTCATTATCTCTCTTTGTACCACCCCTCGGTTGGCCATCTTGCGGTACACTACCCGAAGCTTGTAACCGCTGCAACCTTGGACAATTTCTCCTAAAGTGTCCCACTGCCCCGCACTCAATGCACTTGCCTTGCTTACTCCAACATCTATCTTCGGAATGCCCCATCTTCTTACAAAAATTACAAACAATCCAAAACTGACTTGACACTGGACGAGTCGTGGGAGCTGTAACATTTCCCCCTCGTATATTCCCTGGAGCTGAAGACCTTGGTCGTCCTCTATTCTGCCCGGAGCCTTGACCTTGATACTTTGGTTTGCTTCTACTACCACTTTCTGATCTTCCTCGGTGCTCCTCAATGTCATTCTCAATCCTATACGCCCTATTCACCGCAGCCTGATAATCTGTTAAGTCATGAGTCAATAATTACTTCCTGAACTCGAGCCACAAACCTTTCACGAAATGGTAAACTCCTCTCTCCTCCTCCTCCAGTACCAAGTGAGGGCAATAACAAGCCAACTCCGTAAACTTAGCTGAATATTGGGCCACTGTCATAGTTCCTTGCTCTAAAAGCAAGAACTCCACTTCTTGTCACGAGTAACCATTGGAATAAAAATTTCTTTGAACTTCCGGGTGAAATTCTCCCAATTGTGGGACGTATGATCCCGCTCCCAACTTTCCTTCAAAATCTGCCACCAATGCTCCGCTGGGCCTTCAAGTTTGAAAACGGCACATCTCACCTTCTCTTCATCGAAACTTTCCATAGCCGCAAAGATTTTGTTCATTGCCTCTAACCATCTTTCTGCCTTTAACGGATCCGGATCTCCATTAAAACTCGGTGGATACATCTTCACAAACTTTTCTAAACCCTGACCTTGACGTCCCTCGGGTTGATTCGGAGCTGGTCCCGATGTTGCCATATTCTGTAAGAAGACTCGGAACAAGTTCATCATCTCTTCGTTCTGATTTCCTCCTGCCCCAACATTACCCTCATGTTCTGGAGCTCTGTTCTGATCATCACCATTTCCCGCCATGATACAAACCCCTGCATCAAACACTCATCGTCAGTTATCACACACTCCCCCTTAATCTAGACAACTACCCTTGACTTCTAAACCAAGCTCCGATACCAACTGTGGGGACCCCGACCCGAAACCTTAGCTCATGTCCTGAGCGGGAGGGTTCCCTTAGTAGAAAATCACCTAAAATTTAAAAACTTTTGATACTTTGAAAGATAAAAACAAACTTTCATAATTCAACATAAAACCAACTATATACATCTCCACTTGGAGGCAAGTTATAAAACAAACTTTGAAAAGACAACCACTTGTTTTAGTTACAAAATAGCCAAAACATAAAGTTTACAAAAGTTATCAATATACAAGTTTTCCCCCAAAAGAGTAATATCCATATACTACTCCCAACCAACCAACTCTAACATACCCTGACAATCCCAAAAGAAAGTTGTCCAAACTCCCTCCCGGCCTTACTGGTTTGGTCCACCTGTCTCAGCGCGATCTAAAACAATAAAGGGAGAAGGGGTGAGAATAAATCTCAATAAGCTATTATATGCAACAAGATGCCATATAAGATGCAACACATAACGTGGTTGCTCACAACACATTGTTAAAGCGGTAAACACATTACGTTACCTCAGTTTACCTTTCCCGTCTGAACAATATGTCGTACAACGTGGGAGTAAAACTCCTCTCTTTTGTGAACTGTTTAGGCATATTCACATCTTATAAGACTCATTCTTCATAAAACCATATAAGATTACTCGCTATCTGTAAAGACTTTTGGCTCAATGCAGAAGCTATCACCCCAACTGTGGCCACAGATGGGGACAATCACAGGTATAATATAATTCGATCAACTCATAAAACATTTTCCATACTTGATCGTATTTCATTATACCCCTAACACATCAGCTGATATAAACATTCAAGCACATAATCAGTTACTTGAAAATAAATCCACTATAGGGATATAAATACACAACATGGTAATAGTACTCATGTTAAAATCATCACAATAGTTCAACTTGCATTTCAAACACTATTGAACCATAATACCATGAATATTCAACCAAGTATGGGCACCATATATCACAAGCAAGCCCTACATATTCACATACCACATTGAGTACCATTCATAAAAGGTTCAAGATTGATTTACCAAGTTTTGATCAACTTTGGTGAAGTTTCCATAATGCCTTTCAACCATTTTCAAGACGATATTTAATAACCTTCCACATATCATTTTGAACAAGTTAAGACTTCAATGTATAGCTCATATGTTGAACTAGGATTAGAGTCAAAAAGGGGTTAAGGATGTACTAGGTAGTTAGGCTTTAATTGGCTTGAAAACTGATACAGAGGAAACAGGGCAGGACACGACTCGTGCCCCACAGCACGAGTCGTGCCACTCAAAATTAGCACAAGTGCACTAAAATGCACGACTCGTTGCCACGACTGGGGAAGGGGACGACTCGTGCTGAAGAACGAGTCGTGCCACTCAAAAGCAGCACGAGTGCACCAAACTGTACGACTCGTTGCCACGACTGGGGAAAGGGATGACTCGTGCTGAAGGGCACGAGTCGTGCCCTCTTCAGAAAATCAGCATTTCAGCTGAAACATCAGCAACGCCTTGGAACATTAACAAAACCCAAAAACAAACTTTCATATACTCCTCAAAACCTGCATATTACTTACCCCTTCACTTCAAACAACAACACCTATCCCAAACTTCAATTCAACTTATACGAAAGCCATTTCCAACCCAAATAAAAGGTTCCAGAAAGGCCATGCACCAATATACCTCAACCATTCCAACATAAACCAACAATTTACTCCTATCCTTTCACTCTAACAACAACACCATGACCAACCTTAATTCAACTCATTTTAATATATTTCCAACTCAAAGAAAAAATGTTTCAAAATGCCAAGCAACATTTATACAACAACAATATCAACTTTAAACATGGAATGAGCAAGGATTGAAAGAAAACATAATAACTTACCTCAAATAAATCAAAAATGAGAAAAACTTCAATCGAAAAGAAATGCTCCACTCGATTTCCTGAACATTTAGGCGCAGACGGATCGCCGAGCGAATAAGAAATGAATTTATGGAGGATTTAAGAGTGGAATCCTAAGTTTGGATCTTTCTTGCAACAGAGGAAGACAAAGCTAATGGTTTTTGATTATTATGAGACTTTCTTCATTAAACATAAAGCCTTAGGATATACATGTAAGGAAATTACACCCAAGCTTCTTCCGTACATTAGTGTTGCTACAACTAGCTTCCTTAGGATTTAACTTTAACACCTAAGCACCTCACATTTTATAAGCTTATTAATTAAATTTCAACAATCCATATTTCAACTATACAACTCTTATTTGTTCTAATTTGACATTAAATAATTAAAGTAAATTTTATTAACATACTTAAAATATTAAATAGGTTTTAACATATCAAACTAACACATAAACAATTCAAATATCATATAATGCATAAAATGAGATGCAACCCCACCCCCACGTGCTCAACACGTGATCAAAATAGTGCCTAGGTTTAGGGTCGTGACATCGGGTCACCCACCCAACTGTCACCCCTGCTGCCGCTTGCATCGCCACCTCTTTTCCCACCGCTCACTCCCTCACTCCCGAGGAAATAGGTGCCTCCGAACCGAACAGTGACATTACTGAAACCCACCCTCATATCTATGCCTCCGGTTGCTGGATTCGCCTTCTTATTCGATAATCCCCAGGCCATCATCATTCTGCCCCCTTTCCCCCTTCGACTTCTCATTATCTTTTAGATCCAGAAACAGATCACTTGAATCTAAGGAATTTCATTAAAGGTTGAAATTCTGGGCAAAATCTTTTAACTTAGTAATTAGGATTATTTTTTGTTTCTTTTTATGAATGTTTAGTTAGATAAGAATTGAGGGTAACAGATTGAACCCAGTAGAGGAAATTTGCAAGGGATGGAAATGCATATTCACAAATTAGGTGTTTCAAAATTCATAATCTTTAGCAAGATTCACAAAATAGGTTATTCTAAGTTTCAATTTTTTTTAGCAATGGAAAATGGAAAATGGAAAATGGAAAATGGAAAATGGAAAATGGAATTGGCTTGTCTAGTTTCTTGAAGCAACAAAAATGGAGGTGAATAGGTAAACGAAAAATTGAAAATGGCATAGGAGGTGGTGGTGACTGGGGTTGGTTAAGGGAAAAGAGGATAAAGGGGGGTAATTTGTAAATTAAAATTTTACATCGTAGTACTTTTTAAATTAGTTTATTACACTTTTTACTTTTGAATTTAACACTTAAAATCTTCACTCTTTGTATATTTTATTTTGTATAATTTTCCTATTTTACCCTTAAAAAACAGGTCACGTACACGTCACATGCCTATTTAACTTAAAAAATGAATGTCTTTAGTCTAATGATTAAACAAAAATTAGTTAATGTGCAATAATTATGCAACAAAAATGAGTTTAATTATGAAATTCACACAACTCCAATAGTTGAGGTTATTTTGATGCAATTCATAAACATGATACTGGAACATTGGTTATCGTGTGTCCATCACTGGAAATAAGGCTCCGTTTGTTTCGCGTAAAATATTTTCCGAAAAATGTTTTCATGTAAAATGATTTCATGTAAAAAGGTTTCCTTGTAAAATGTTTTCATGTAAAAAGATTTCCATGTAAAATGTTTTCTTGTAAAATATCATGGTCTTGTTTTCAGTTGTTTGGCAAATTTGACGAAAATGTTTTCCGGAAATGTCACTTTTTTTTTATTAATTTAAATCAACTTTGGAAACCGCCCCACCCACCCCCTGCCTACCCCACCCCCTACCCACCCACCCAAATTTTTTTTTTAATTTTTTTAATTAAAAATAAAAAAAAAATTATTTTTTTGGGGGTGGGTGGGTAGGGGGTGTAAAATAAAAAAAATTGGGGGTGGGTGGGGCGGTTTCCAAAAAAAAAAATTTTTTTGGGGGGTGGGGTATGCAGGGGGTGGGTGGGCGGTTTCCAAAAAAATTTTTTTTTTTGGGGGGGTGGGGTAGGCGGGGGTGGGTGGGCGGTTTCCAAAAAAAAATTTTTTTTTTTGGGGTGGGGGTGGGGTAGGCGGGGTGGGTGGGGCGGTTTCCAAAAAATAAAAAAATTTGGGGGGTGGGTGGGGGGTGGGGTAGGCAGGGGGTGGGTGAGGCGGTTACAAAAAAAAAATAAAAAAATTTTTTTTTTTGGGGGGTAGGGGGTGGGGTAGGTGGGGGGGTGGGTGGTGCGGTTTCCAAAAAAAAAAAAATTAAATTTTTTTTTTTTTTTGGGGGTGGGGTAGGCGGGGTGGGTGGGTCGTTTCCAAAAAAAAATAATTTTTTTTGGGGGGTGGGGGTGGGTAGGGGTGGGATAGGCAGGGGTGGGTGGGGCGGTTTCCAAAAAATAAAAAATAAAAAAAAAAATTGGGGGAGGGTGGGGTAGGCGGGTGGGTGGGCGGTTTCAAAAAAAAAAATTTTTTTTTTTTGGGGGGTGGGGGTGGGTAGGGGAGTGGGGTAGGCGGGGGCGGGTGGGGCGGTTTCCAAAAAAAAAAAATTGGGGGGAGGGTGGGGGGTGGGGTAGGCGGGTGGGTGGGGCGGTTTCCAAAAAAAAATAAAAAAAAAATTTTTTTTGGGAGGGGGTGGGGGTGGGGTAGGCAGGGGGTGGGTGGGCGGTTTCCAAAAAAAAATTTTTTTGGGGGTGGGGTGGGTGGGGGAGTTAATTTTTTTTTTTAATTATTATTATTATTATGTTGTACCGAGCGTAATATGAGTTGTACATTAAGGCCAAGAACAAGAGTTGTAAAATGATTTACGAATTTGAAATTGATAAATCATTTTACAAAGAAAACCTCCTTTTTTTACATCCTTGTAAAATGTTTTACATTTGACTTTCTTTTAGAAGTGGTTACCAAACACTCGAAAGTAGGTAAAACATTTTTCGGAAAACATTTTACTTGAAACAAACACCCGAAAACAAGGAAAACATTTTCCGAAAAATGTTTTACATGAAACAAACGGAGCCTAATATTTAATTTATTTTAAATTTTCAAGAAATATTATTGCTTGTATCCTAAAACTTGGATTTGAAACTGCTTTACCCATGATTTTCTCTACCATTTCGGCACGCGTAAAACATTTCTACTACTAATTATAAACATACCACCACAAAATAAAAAATACTAGTACATGACCATGTTCAAGGACACGGGTGTTTTTTTATTTATTTAATTTAAAAAAAAAAAATTTTTTAAGGGCAAAATGAAAAAAAGACAAATGTATGAGGGCAGAATAGAAAAAAACCCATTTGAAACTGTTCAAAGAACTGTTCACCCCACTTTCATTTATACTATAGATTTATAGTAGTTGTGATATCAAATCATTTCATATGTTTTTTTTTTTTTCATTTACGATAGTGCCACCAGCACTTGCTAAATATTTTGCATGACGATCACTACAAACGTTTTACATTTTGTAGGGATTTTTAACATTTGAAAGGGTGAAATAAATGATGATGAGACATGAGTGGAGCCGAGAATCGCAAGCTTTCAAAATGTAGATCCAAATTAAGAAAGAATAAAAGAGTTGGCAGAATAAATAAAGGAAAGCAAATGGCATTCACAAGCTTTGATAAGGCTGGCTTTTGATTGAATGAATGAATGACTGAAGCATGCATGCAACAAACAACTCCCTCCCTCCCGTGTCCTAATCTAGACCTAGACTTACACTACTCTGTTGCCACGTTATAAAAGCTTTGCTTTGGCTCGTTCTTCATGAAAACAATAAATCACTCTATATACTCCCTCCGTCCCACAATACTTGACACACTTTTCCATTTTGGGCGTCCCACTGATAAGTCACACTTCCTAAAATGGCAAAGAATCTTTACTATTCCCTCCACTCATTCTCTCTCCTACATTATTTTAATACTCACAACACCATTATAATTTACTATTCTCTCCACTCATTCTCTCTCCTACTTAACTATCTACACTCACAACACATCAACCTTTTTACTTTTTCCTTAATTCCCGTGCGGAACAGTAACTGTGTCAAGTATTACGGGACGGAGGGAGTATGTACATACTCCCTCCGTTCATTTACAATGTTTACAGTTACTGTTTACACGTTGATTAAGGAGGGATTATTATATTGAAAGTGTTGTGAGTGTGAAAGTAAAATAGGAGAGAGAATGAGTGGAGGAAATAGTAAATTATAATGGTGTTGTGAGTATTAAAATAATGTAGGAGAGAGAATGAGTGGAGGAAATAGTAAATTATAGTGGGGTAGGGTTAATATTTTAATAATATAAAGTTTTCATTTTAGGAAAGAAACAAAGTGTGAATCATGTAAATTGACGCCCAAAATAGAAAATGTGAGCCATGTAAATGAACGGAGGGAGTATTTATTTTATTTATGTATTTCCCTCCGTCCCAAAACTAAGCAAAATGAGATTAAGAAAAAATGGTATGATATTAATAATGCACAATGTGTTGTAAATATTAAAAATAAAATAGAGGAAAGTAAGAAAGGTAAAAGTAAATGATTGTCATTGCTAATATAATAAGCTGAGTTTAATTATATAAAAAAATTAATATTCTGAATAGTCTCACTTTATATGAGAGACCAAAAAAAATACTCCCTCCGTCCCAATAGTAGCTTCCCATTTTGTCATTTTGGGTGTCCCGTTAATAGCTTCCACTTTCCTTTTTTGGCAAAGGAATCTTCACTATTCCCTCCACTCATTCTCTCTCCTCCATTATTTTAATACTCACAACACCATTATAATTTACTATTCTCTCCACTCATTCTCTCTCCTATTTTCAAATTACACTCACATCATTTTTATTTCTCCCCCAATTCCTTAATTTGCGTGCTGCCCAAAAAATGGGCAGCTCTTATTGGGACGGAGGGAGTATACTATATCTCACTTAAATGAATTAAAAGCTCTTATTGGGACGGAGGGAGTATACTATATCTCACTTAAATGAATTAAAATAATAATGTGTTCTCAATTCTCATAGTCTAATCATTGAAAGTTGAATATTAAATTGGTTATATGGAATAGTGGACTCGTAACACAAGGGATAGGGTATAAATAATGCTTCATCTAATTTCAAATAAGTGCCCATAATTTTAGAGTGAGTCAAAATAAGTCTAAACTTTCCTCTTTTAGATTCAAAGAATCAATTGTGTCCAAATTTTTTGTGATGCACAACTAAAATATTTGAATTTAATGATTTCTTTTTGAATGTGTCACTTACTTAGGATCTGTTTGTATTGTATAAAGCGATTTTTGAAAAATGATTTTTCAGAAAAAAATTCTTAAAAGTAATTTTTTTTTTTTTTTTTGAAAAATGACATAAACCAATTTTCAATTGTTTTGTTAATCTATTGAAAATGTTTTTAAAAAAACATTTCATGTATGTGATAATCTATAAGAAGTATCTTTCGCTGAAAACACAACCATATGGGTAGAGTGGTGGGTAGGATATGGTTGGAGGTAGGGCGGATAGGGGGTAGGCTAAGGGTTTGGGGCGTGGGGGATAGGGTGGGGGGGGGGGGGTAGGGGGTAGGGGGAGGTAAGTAAGGTTGTGATGTAAACGGGTTGCAGCGGAATAATAAAACGGATAGGCAAATAATTGATTGAACAACTATTTGACCTAATTCAAATCAATGAACTAGGGTTTGAACAAGAGAATCATCAAGATGATGATAATCTTCTGCAGATCAATTAAGACCTATTAAGTCAATTAAGACTCAGTCAAGAACTTCCTAAGAAATTCAAGGAACAAGCTAAAAAGCTTCAAGGTAAAAACCTTCAATTGCAAAGTAATTCAATTTAATTCAATAATTCAAAAGTCTCCTAAAGCAAACAATGAAAGGAGTATTTATACTCTAAATAAATCCTAAACTTACTTGAAAAAGAAAAAGAAATAAATCCTAAACTTACTTGGAAAAGGAAAAGAAATAAATCCTAAACTTACTTGGAAAAGGAAAAGAAATAAATCCTAATTAAAACACTTCAAAAATTAGGAAACAAAATCAATCGAAATCTCTTCCTCCCAGGTTTGCTGCAGCTTTATCTTGGGATACATCATACACCCCCACTTCAAAAGAATTCGTCTCCGAATTCTGGCATTTAGAAAAAAAACATGATTTTGTCGTGTTTGACCCTCCATTGTTGACCTTCCGCCCCGACCTCCCCTTGATCAACATCTGACATCTTCCATCCCAAATAAAGAGATATTTCGAATAAATCAAATCTTTTCTCGTCCTTGAAAGAAAGAAGAAAACGTGTCCATCCCATTGAAACAAGTATTTCGAATAAATAGGACAACGAAGCATAAAAATAGGCATGAAAATTTCCTCCAGAAACATTATACTATTTTCCGTATCAATCCTATTATCTCTTGGCCGATCAACCTCCCCATCGTCCACATGAGTAATCATAATAAAATCACTGACAAAAATATCGCCCAATACAAAATTCGATTTTGCGACCAAGCAATGACTTCGGATTTCATCATTCACCTTGGACCCAATAGGGGCATGAACATGGTTTATAATAAGGGAAGGAATATTATTATCACAAACCTGAATGTCCTCGTCCTTTGCACATAGATTTTCAACAATAGACTCCTCTTCAACAGGATCTTCTTGGGCAGGAAATATATCAATAGCAAGACGATTTTCTTCCTCGAGACGCTTCAATTCAGCCTCCCTTCGTGCCTCGAAACGATGAATTCTTTTCGTATAAAGATCGAGTTGGACAAGACATCGTTCAGCTTCTGCCCAAACAACATCCCTCTCCTCTCGATACTTATCTATCAAAGACTGATGCCAGGCCTGAAGTGCGTCGCACCGAATCACGGATTCATAAAGAAGCATCGAATCATTCTTATCTTCGGCCTCCTTATCAAGTTTATTAAACCTTATAGAAATTTTCCTTACTTGACAACGATCAAACTCTAGACGCATATCGATCTTCTCAAGAAGGGATTTTTCTTCTCCACCATTGTTGGTCATTTTTTTTTTTTTTTTAGAATTTCTTCCTTGGATCGTCCTTGCTCTGATACCAACTGATGTAAACGGGTTGCAGCGGAATAATAAAACAGATAGACAAATAATTGATTGAACAACTATTTGACCTAATTCAAATCAATGAACTAGGGTTTGAACAAGAGAATCACCAAGATGATGATAATCTTCTGCAGATCAATTAAGACCTATTAAGTCAATTAAGACTCAGTCAAGAACTTCCTAAGAAATTCAAGGAACAAGCTAAAAAGCTTCAAGGTAAAAACCTTCAATTGCAAAGCAATTCAATTTAATTCAATAATTCAAAAGTCTCCTAAAGCAAACAAGGAAAGGAGTATTTATACTCTAAATAAATCCTAAACTTACTTGGAAAAGGAAAAGAAATAAATTCTAAACTTACTTGGAAAAGGAAAAGAAATAAATCCTAAACTTACTTGGAAAAGGAAAAGAAATAAATCCTAATTAAAACACTTCAAAAATTAGGAAACAAAATCAATCGAAATCTCTTCAGCCTCCCAGGTTTGCTGCAGCTTTATCTTGGGATACATCAGGTTGAGTGTGGAGAGTTGATAAAAAAATAATGTAAAACAACTTTTTTTATATGAGTAATTTTTTTAATGGGGGTTGTATGAGTAATTTTTTTAATGGGGGTTGGACTTTGGGGTGGTAGGTGGAGATGGCCATTTTTGGGCCGTGATCCTTGGCTGGCCGTCCATTTGGCCCGCACCTGTTCAGTTCGTGGTCCGTTATTCGTTTGACCCATTTTGCATATGGGACGGGCTTAGATCAAGGAGGTCTGCAAGAGCTGATCTTTAGCCCGCGGATCAGAAGATCCGTTTGGTCCGTGACCTGTTTGGCCCATTGCAATGAAGTCTGCACGGACCTGTTTGTATAAATATCTAAAATGTCCTCAAATATATCCGTTAATAAATCCGTTTGAGGGGTATTTTCGTTCAATTTACACATAACGACTCATTTATCAGATTTTAATTTTTTGGGACATAATTACCCCTTCCAGCAGCTATATTTAGGGGTAAATTTGGTCAAAAAATTTATAATTAGTATAAATAGAAGAGGAAGTCTTATCATTTTTGTTTTGGCTAAAAATAGTCAACAATGATAGAAATTGAAATGAAACTAAGGAGGGTGCAATGGAATATAATTGATGCAACAAAGTAATCAAGATGACTCGATCATATAACGAGGAAAACCCTTGAGATAACTATCTCGCCGGCACAAAACCTCGGGAGGTGATTATGAGCACCTACATTCCCAAACAATTGTATTAATAGTGAATTACAAAGCGGAAAGCTATGGCAGATTACAAAGTATTTTTGAGCTGTGTGAGTGTAGTGCGTGTGTTCTTGTGTTGTGTTTTTGTTTCCAGCCATAAGCTTATAAATAAGAAAGAAAATAACAAAAAAGATAAAGTCCTAACAAACTCCCTATAATCTCGGTGAGTTATCTACATCTTGACTTAGTCTTCCAAGCCGTTGAAAGGAGTCTGTTGGACACTTTTTTCCCACGTACTTTTTATCCCTGTAATTAAAATATAACAGAAATAAATAATTAAATAATTTAAGTAAATAATTTTTACCTTGCCTTCGAGAGTGAAGATGTTGAGATGCTGATAAAAACTCAAGACGTAGCAATCCTGAATTTTACCCACAACAATTGTTCCCAAAAAACTGTCTTTTAAATGAATTTAAAAGGTCAATTTTTTTTTCTACTTCTTTCTAGAAACTCTGCGATTAAGTTATTGAGGAGTTACGTGGCGGTTGAGGAGTTAACCTCCATTTAATTAGCGTAACCACCCCAAGATCTAGGGTTTTTAACTGAAAAACCTTTTTCATTTTCTCCTTCACCTTTTCCCATCACTTTCATCCGTTCTTCTTCACGGCGGTGAATCTCCCTTGAAGGTAAAATCTTTCCCTCTCTTTTTCTTCCTGTTGCTTTTTCAAAAAATGGTGAAATCAAAAAAGGGAAAAGCCACGAAAAATCCTCTGAGTTTAAACGAGGACGAAGGTTTCTCGTGCGAAGGTTTGTCGAAAAAACCAGATGAAGAAATCTGTGTTTTTAACAATGAACTGACCGAATCCCTCAAAGATCGACACTGCTTCCCGGATTCTACCATCTTTAGACCATTCGATGTTCTTCTTAGGTCTGATTTCGTTTCTCCGAAATGGGTTTGTCTTTATGAGTATCCCTTTACTTTGGGTTTTTCTTATCCTTTCCTTGCAATGATAAACGAGTTTTTTAGAAAGACTAACCTTGCTATTGTACAAGTGATGCCCATGGTTTGGAGGATTTTTTCTTGTGTCTTGAGGGTGAACCGTGAATTCGGGTTAGATATATGTTTAAAGGAGTTGGCCTTCGTGTATGAGCTCCAAACTTTTGGTTCCACGAGGTACCTTCTTAAGACTAGGTCTGGAATGAAACCCTTGTTCTTGAAAGTAACTGTGAGTGATAGGGGTTGGGAATCAAAATATTTCTTTGTCGAGAAGGATTCCTTGGAGGAAGGAGATTTCTTGGCAACTGAATGGAATAGGGAAGGTATCCCTCTTTCAAACTTCAATTTTTCCTTATTTCCCGTACTTACCTGTTGTAATTTCTTTGTTTGTTTTTGCAGCTATCGATTGGGCTAAGCTTTTCCCTCCATCTGCTGAAACAATTGGAAAAGTGAATAGGCTGTTGGAATTCTCAGAGGGGGAGAGATCTTTCCAACCTTACGAAGACATAACTGTTTCTGAAAATAAGGAGATACCACCCTCCACTGAGATGTCTACTGGTAAGATTTTTTGATCTTTGTGCAAATTTCTTGGTGTTGCTAGATTTTTACATTCTTCTGACAGAGCATTTGTTTTGACAGTTTCGAAATCAACTGCTGCCTTTTCTCTTAAGGACCTTCAAGACTTTGTGGGGCAAACCCAGGAGAGCAATCAAATGTTGGTGCCTAAAAGGGAGATGGAGGCTCCATCTATGGGAGCCAGGGTGAAGAAGAGGAAGAGCAGTTCAAAAAAAGTAATAATTGTAGATGAAACATGTCTAGGAGATGTGGAAGAAGCATTGGCTAAGGCTGCAGTGGTAAGTTTCTTTGGAAAACAGAGGTTCAAATATATTCCTATTTTGAATAATGTATCTTAAGGTTTTGATTGAATTTTTGTCTTTTGTAGGGTGTCGATACTGCTAAGATGAAAATGAACAGTCTAGAGGAAAGAAATAGGAAGTTGGTGTTGGAAGTTATCCAAGTCAAGAAACAGAGGGAAGCTGGGGCAAAGAAGATTGAAGATTTGCAGAAGGAGGTGGAAAGTTTGATGACAGGAATGTCTTCTCTTCAAGACACGCAGCTGCATGAGATTGGAGATTTAAAGAAGAACATGATGGCCTCTGCTGCCCGAAGTATGATAGAGATCAAGGTTCAGATGATGGAGGAATTTCAGGATGGGAAGCACAAAGAGTGGGATGTTGAACAACAACGTTCCCTCTTAAAGGCTTTGGATGCTAAGGGAGAGGAGGTAGGAGATGGATCTTCAACAGCCAAGGGTGATGATATCCTTGAGGAAGGAGCAGCAACATCAGCAGCAGTAGCCACCCCGTGAAGGAATATGGTAAAAAACTTTTGGTTTTTGAAAAATTTGATTTGAAAACTTTGGTTTTAACTGGGTTGTGTCCCAAAGACAATATTTTGGTTTGTAATCGACCCATAAGGGTCAAGACAATTTGTTTTTCAAGTGTTGGGTTGGTCCAGCACTGTTTATGCTTTCTGTAGGAAAACTTTTGCTTGGGTTTTGATAAAAACTTTCCCCAAGTATCTTTTGAAAAATGATTTTAGGAGGTTGATATCTTAACTTCTCCATAGATGGTAACAACTTGTGAGTGGATGTAGAAATCCTTTGCAATTACTCAGATTGACATGTAAATGTCAATAACCGTTTGTTCTTAGATGACACGTATGTGTCATAACCAATTGTAAAGATCTTAGGGTCTAACTCATTGATTGAGTGATGATGGGTAATTCGTATATATTAAACATACGGGCTCACCACACACCTCAATCAAGGTTGACATCGTGCGCTCCAGGCGAGGTGTTTAAACCTTAATGCGGTGAAAGAAATTAATTTCTTTAAACCTTTGAAGGGATTAAGTACCTTGAACGGAGGTGAGATGGCCAGTCTCAAAACGGTTGTTTTCACGAGGATTTGGACTGAATTTAGAGATTTCCAATTTAAGGTGTCAACTTATTGTAAAATAACAAGTCAATGAAATATTTCTGACATCTCTTTTGATGTCACATTTTACTTGATAAAAGAAGATAAAAGAACTATAAAAATACTTTCTAAACATAGAGTAAGAGATAGCCCGTACCTGATTTAAGATGTTAAGTTCCTCAGAGGATGCTTACATCTGAGTTAACAAATGAGTTTCATTCTAATGTTTCTCGTTTCCTTGCAAAACAGAAACATGTTAAGGGTGGGCGTAAGCTTAGCTAACGCCCCTCCGATGCTTAAGTTAGTAATTATTCCACAAAAAATAGATAAAAATAGAAACAAATACTTTTATTGAATTTAGAATGGTAAAGATCGTACCTTGGTTTTATTTGTAAAATAATCATGCGAACTTACATAAAGTAGGTTTAGAGATGGATGGCATTCCAACTTCTGAGAATCCTTGCTCCTTCCAGAGTCGATAGCCAATAGGAACCTTTGCCCGCTTCAGCATCTACTAGGTATGGCCCTTCCCATTTGGGAGCCATCTTTCCAGCATTGGGCTCTCTTGTATTCTGAAACACCTTTCGTAGGACTAGATCACCAACTTGGAATTTTTGCAATCTAACATTCTTATTGTAGGATCTTGCAATCTTTTGTTGATATCTTTGCATATCCCGATTTTAGCAAGGTCCTCCCGGTTTCGTCAATGGTGTCCAGATCATGACTCAGGTTGGTATCATTTTGCTCGGGTGTCATCATCTTGAATCTGGCAGTGGGGACGACAACTTCTGCCGGGATGACCGCTTCTGCTCCAAACACTAAAGAATAGGGGGTTTGACCTGTTGCGTTCTTTGGTGTGGTTCTATCTGCCTAAAGGACAAAGGGAAGCTCCTCTGCCCATCTTCCTTTCTTTTGATCTAGCCTCTTCTTTAGGTTATTGATGATTATTTTGTTGCTTGATTCTGCCTGGCCATTAGCCTGAGGATGCACAGGTGAGGATGTCAACATCTTTTGTGAGCACCCCAACCCGGGACCTAACGCGTGTCCCGAACTTGAGAAGCTCAAACTAAGAAAACCCATCTTAAATTTTTAAAACTTTTAATTGTCTTTACAAGAAAACCAATTCTCAATTTTCCATTAACAAAATCTAATAATAATATCTCCACTTGGAGGAATCTAAACAAATACTTCAATAACCGTCACTTGATCAATTACATTGAAAACCCTAATTACATTGTTTAACAAAAGAGTTTTCATTACAACTTATAAAAGAGTTAATACTTAAATATGACTCCCGACAACCCACATATATACCTATCTTGACAAGTCCCAAAAGCAAGAGCCCAAACTCTTTCCCCGGCCTCACTGGTTCAGGGTCACTGTCTCATGCCAATCTAAAGCAGTAAAAGGGAAGGGGTGAGAATAAATCTCAATAAGCTATTATGAATGCAGCAAGATGCCAAACAAGATGCAACACATAGCATGCTAGCACGTAACACATTATGAAAGCGGTAAACACCTTACGTTACCTCATTTTACCTTTTCCGTCTGAACAATAAGTCGTACAACGTGGGAGTAAAACTCCACTTTTTGGTGAATTGCCCCCATACACATTCACCGCTTATAGGTCTCATACCCCAGAGATCCATATAAGAAAACATGATACATATATGACCCCTAATTTAGAGTATCATATACTATCAGCGCTACTGTAAAGCTTGGCTTCATACGAGCATTCCACCGGTACACCAAATCGCAAAGCATAACCGTAAGGGCTTTTTCTTGCTTTAATACAAGTAGCTTGCACATCCCATGTGGGCCAGGAGGGGCAGTCACGAGTATAATGAACCTTCAATCACTTATAGAACAAATCAATAATTGATTGAATTCCATTATACCCCCTTATCACATATACACGTTCAAGCACATGATAGATACTTGAAATAAATCCACAAAAAGGGATAATAATATAACAACATGGTAATGTATACTCATGCTAATCCATACCATAGTGCAACAACCATTTAATACACTATGCATAATACCATCAATGAATATGAATTCAATTAAGGTAACAATATAACCACATAATCCACACCGGGATACAATATAATCAACATGCCAAATAATCCACCATTGGGATACAATATATCAATATGCCAAATAATCCCACACTGCCCATACAGTACAACGATGTAACACATATATATTTCTAACCAACACAATAATGTGATTATATTCTCTACCTTTGTTCAACTAATCCCCAAGGTATGGGAGCACATAAGGCCACCCTGAACCATAAACCATTATTACGAAATCATCACTCATCCTTAAATAATATTCATAACAGTGCAAGACCTACTTCCAACAATTCCATTTTGATCAAATAAGACATTATGGCCTAGCCAAGGTATTCTACTTTAACTTAGGTTAAAAAGGATTAATTCATATCCGGGTTGTACTAGGTTCTACTAATTTATAATGGTTGGGATTCAAGCCACGAGGTTATTGGTAAAAATCAGCAAGAACAGAAACTGGGAAAGGTCTGATGACATGGGCGACCGCCCACTCCAGCAGGCGACCGCCCAAGTGAGATTTCAAAGGAAATGGAATTTCTTTGAGGTGATGGGCGACCGCACACCATGGTTTGGGCGACCGCCCAAGAAGGAAGGAAAAGCACACACCTTACTGGCCACATGGGCGGCCGCTCAAGCCCCCATGGGCGACCGCCCAAGAGCCGATTCAGCCCTTGCCCAGAATTCTAACCCCCTTGAACCTATTTTCTTTTCCCTTTCATCCATCTCTCTTATTTTATGAACACCAAAAGGACTTTTCTCACTTCACAACTTCATCCTAATTCATTTAAACCCAAGATATCATATCCTAACATAAATCATTATCACTTGGTTTTCCACCCATTTTACTATCATTTTTCAAGATCTACCATCTTAATCTAACTCAACCCATTTTCTTACATTCTTGATCAACTTCCTTAACAACATTATTCTTTATCATTAACCAATTTATCAACTCCAAGAAGATTTCCAAAGTATCAAATAACCATTATACCAACAATAACACAATAATTATTTCATGAGCATTTAAAGAAAGGAAATATTATAATAATTCACTTCCTAACTCTAATACTTGGCCAAACCCACATTAAATCCTTACTCTTAAATCATTAATTTTTCAAATTACTCTATACCACTCTTCTTTCAACTTAGATCACAAATTTACAACTTAAGATCAATTCCAACTCAAATATCATTATTCAAAATACCAAAAATCATCTTCTTTCAACAAGAGATTAATTAACACATAAAGTGGGCGATTATTAGAAAGAAGTCATAATAACTTACTTAGTAATATGAGATGAAACCATGATTTGTCTAGCTTGATGTATTCCCCTTGCCTCTACGAACATGAAAGTACACCCGGATCATAAAATGGAGAAGGATTGGATTAACTACCATTTTTGGAAGGAAGATATTGGAAGGAGGTTTCCATGGGGGATTATTTTGCTAGGAGGAAGTAAGAGGAAATGAAGGAGGAAGATGAAGAATAAGAGATGGGGAGGTTAATAATGAAGGGTGAGGGAAAAAGGCATGAAGGAGTATGGGGAGAGATTCAAGGGTATGCCCCCCCCTCACTCCCAATTAAATGAGGCTTTCCCCAATCTACACTCAAACCCTTTACTTCTTTCCTTTACATAATAAAACCTAACTACTCACATTTTATTTATTTTATCCATTTCTATTTTTATACTTCTTCCAAAATGCTTTATTTAATTTCCCAATTATCTCATCCTAATATAAGAAATCAAATATATAAAATGAACACATAATATTAATAATAATATTAAAAGCAAATAATATGATGCTAAAATAGTGCCTAGGGTTAGGGTCGTTACATTCACTCCCTCTTAAAGAAAATTCGTCCCGAATTTTAAACTTGATTACCTTAATGATCAATAACAAAGGTTACTTCCCCAAGCATTTCAAATTACCACCTTCAAATAGTTTCCTTAATGACATGATTCTTCTATACATTCTCTCAACCCAAATATTCTAGAATTAAATCCTGGAATTGCGATTCTAGTAACTTTCAACGTTTTCCCCACATAAGTCAAGTCCGCCTAATCATCATTAATTGGAGAACTCCATACTTACGAAGGATCATCCCAATAAATTTTACATACCATGCTTTATACAGTACCCATTCAATGCTGACTAAAAACTATTATCATACTCAAACTTGCTAAGGTTAATTAACTTCTCAACTCGAAAGGAAGTCCATCATACAACACACAACCTATTCTTCAAGAATCTAGATAGTCTTCTAATCTCTTCCTTTCAAGTAACTAAATTCTTCACACTCTTAGTATCTGTGACAATCCCAAAGGAAGCTTCAAAAGATAAGGTTCCCCTTAACTAACGAAGATTAGTTGTAACCACTCTCGATAGGGTGTATGAAAATTCCACTTTATCTAAGTCAACTTCCTCGAAGCATACGCTATTACTTTCCCAATTCTCATAATATCACAACCTAATTCTCCTTAATACGCACTTAGAATTTCACAAAGTCCTCACATTCATTAGGTAAGGTAAGGATCGGACCTATAGTCAATCTATTATCCATCTCTATCAATATGATTCATCCTTTGTACATCCTACACCATTTATATATTCTTTAGTGTTAACTAAATCAATGATTTTACAATTCTCAAGAATTCCCTAAAAATTCCTTCGGTAGCACTTGCCAACCCAAAGATCACGGACTCAATCCTTGCAAGATCCATGGTAACATCCGAGTTTAAGACTATAGAACCCAAAATTTGGAATCCTCTCGATCCAACTCACACTTCCTCAAACAATGAATTCCCACTAAAGGCAAGGAACTCAACTCCCAAATGATCCTCTCATAACTTTAAATAACCAAGGAGATCATCAATCATAACTATCATAAAGCCGTCAAACTAAGGATTAAAATTCTGATTCTCATACTTGGAATCAACTCATGAGATACCTTAATGGAAGCACCAATACCATCTACTCACAACAAGTACATAAAATTTTTAGAGGGACTCCTTATTCGAGTCTAGCACATATCAAATACCCTTCACACTTTTAACCAAAATTTTCTGCCTTTAACGCATATATAACAAGTATTCCACATAAAGGTTCATCTGTATCAATTACCAATATAAACAATTCTAGGCACAGAATAGAATACTCACTTCTTATGATAGTTTACCAATGCACAACAACTACTTACCCATCTAGGTCAAGTATATCTCTCAATCAGAAATTGGTAATCATACCAAATCAACTGGCAATATATGCTCAGCCATAACCACATCACCACCGTGGCAAACCAAAGGAGATTCGAGGTATTCTCTCATAAGAGCAGAATCCTCTAACAATAAAACAAATTCTCAAGTAATGTATGCCACATAGAAGCATCATGTGATGCCAAACATAAATGATATGAAACAGGATCTATAAAATATGACCTTCTACTTCTGAGACAGGGAATATACCTCTAGTGACCTCTGAGGAATCTATCTCTCCTGGACCCGAAACACATATTTGACCATAGACCTTCTCTCTCGGTTCCCCTTCGTTATCTCTTTTGGTACCACCTCTTTGTTGTCCACCCGGCTGACCGCTGCTTGAAGCTCGTCCTCGCTGCACTCGTGGGCAATTCCTCCTAAAGTGACCCATTTCTCCACACTTCAAGCATTTCCCTTGCTTACTCCAACACTTGTCTTCAGAATGACCCATCTTCTTGCAAAATTTACAAATCATCCCATACTGTTTGGATATTGGCCTAGACGAAGAAGCTACCACAAGTTCTCCTCTCATACTCCCTGAAGTCGAAGTCCTTGATTGTCCTTTAGTGATTTTGGATCCTTGTCCTAGATACTTTGGTTTATTTCTAATCCCACTTCCGGATCTTCCACTATTTTCTTCAATGTCCTTCTCGACCTTATATGCTCTATCTATGACTGTCTGATAATCGGTGAAACTATCAATCCATAATTTCTCCCTAAACTCACTCCTCAAACCTGTTACAAACTTCTGAACCCTTTTCACTTCATGCGATACCAAATGAGGGCAACACCTAGCTAATTCCTCAAACCGGACTGCATACTGATCCACCGTCATGTTCCCTTGTTTTAGTCCTAAGAATTCAATCTCCTTCTTATCCCTTGTAACCATTGAAATGAAATAGTCCTCGAACTGTTGAGTGAAATTATCCCAAGTCTCAGGGCGTATGATCCCGCTCCCAACTTCCCTTCAAATTCCGCCACCACCGATCACTGACCTTCAAGTTTGAAAACGGCATACCTAACTTTCTCTTCGTTGCGACTCTACATAACCTCAAAGATTTTGTTCATTCTCTCTAACCATTTTTCTGCCTTTAACGGACCCGGATATCCATTAAAACTCGGTGGATTCATCTTCACAAACCTTTCCCATCCATCACTTAGACATCCCTCAGGTTGATTCGGAACTGATCCTCTAGTCTCCATATTCTGTACAAACATCCTAAATAATTTCATCATCTCTTCATCCTGAATTCCACCTATACTCATATCTCCTTCAGTTTCTAGAACCTTTCGCTGATCCTTATTGCTTCCGGCCATTAGAACGAACTCCTGCATTAAACACTCGGCGTCAATTTCCACACATTCCCCCTTAGTTTAGACATCTACCCTTGACCTCTAAACTAAGCTCTGATACCAACTGTGAGCACCCCAACCCGGGACCTAACGCGTGTCCCGAACTTGAGAAGCTCAAACTAAGAAAACCCATCTTAAATTTTTAAAACATTTAATTGTCTTTACAAGAAAACCAATTCTCAATTTTCCATTAACAAAATCTAATAATAATATCTCCACTTGGAGGAATCTAAACAAATACTTCAATAACCGTCACTTGATCAATTACATTGAAAACCCTAATTACATTGTTTAACAAAAGAGTTTTCATTACAACTTATAAAAGAGTTAATACTTAAATATGACTCCCGACAACCCACATATATACCTATCTTGACAAGTCCCAAAAGCAAGAGCCCAAACTCTTTCCCCGGCCTCACTGGTTCAGGTCACCTGTCTCAGCACAATCTAAAGCAGTAAAAGGGAAGGGGTGAGAATAAATCTCAATAAGCTATTATGAATGCAGCAAGATGCCAAACAAGATGCAACACATAGCATGCTAGCACGTAACACATTATGAAAGCGGTAAACACCTTACGTTACCTCATTTTACCTTTCCCGTCTGAACAATAAGTCGTACAACGTGGGAGTAAAACTCCACTCTTTGGTGAATTGCCCCCATGCACATTCACCGCTTATATGTATCATACCCCAGAGATCCATATAAGAAAACAGGATACATATATGACCCCTAATTTAGAGTATCATATACTATCAGCGCTACTGTAAAGCTTGGCTTCATACAGAGCATTCCACCGGTACACCAAATCGCGCATAACCGTAAGGGCTTTTTCTTGCTCAATACAAGAGCTTGCACATCCCACTCTGTGGCCACGGAGGGCGGAGTCACTGGGTATAATGAACCTTCAATCACTTATAGAACAAATCAATAATTGATTGAATTCCATTATACCTCCTTATCACATATACACGTTCAAGCACATGATAGATACTTGAAATAAATCCACAAAAAGGGATAATAATATAACAACATGGTAATGTATACTCATGCTAATCCATACCATAGTGCAACAACCATTTAATACACTATGTATAATACCATCAATGAATATGAATTCAATTAAGGTAACAATATAACCACATAATCCACACCGGGATACAATATAATCAACATGCCAAATAATCCACCATTGGGATACAATTTATCAATATGCCAAATAATCCACACTGGCCATACAGTACAACGATGTAACACATATATATTTCTAACCAACACAATAATGTGATTATATTCTCTACACTGTTCAACTAATCCCCAAGGTATGGGAGCACATAAGGCCACCCTGAACCATAAACCATTATTACGAAATCATCACTCATCCTTAAATAATATTCATAACAGTGCAAGACCTACTTCCAACAATTCCATTTTGATCAAATAAGACATTATGGCCTAGCCAAGGTATTCTACTTTAACTTAGGTTAAAAAGGATTAATTCATATCCGGGTTGTACTAGGTTCTACTAATTTATAATGGTTGGGATTCAAGCCACGAGGTTATTGGTAAAAATCAGCAAGAACAGAAACTGGGAAAGGTCTGATGACATGGGCGACCGCCCACTCCACTTGGGCGACCGCCCAAGTGAGATTTCAAAGGAAATGGAAGTTGCTGAGGTGATGGGCGACCGCACACCATGGTTTGGGCGACCGCCCAAGAAGGAAGGAAAAGCACACACCTTACTGGCCACATGGGCGGCCGCTCAAGCCCCCATGGGCGACCGCCCAAGAGCCGATTCAGCCCTTGCCCAGAATTCTAACCCCCTTGAACCTATTTTCTTTTCCCTTTCATCCATCTCTCTTATTTTATGAACACCAAAAGGACTTTTATCACTTCACAACTTCATCCTAATTCATTTAAACCCAAGATATCATATCCTAACATAAATCATTATCACTTGGTTTTCCACCCATTTTACTATCATTTTTCAAGATCTACCATCTTAATCTAACTCAACCCATTTTCTTACATTCTTGATCAACTTCCTTAACAACATCATTCTTTATCATTAACCAATTTATCAACTCCAAGAAGATTTCCAAAGTATCAAATAACCATTATACCAACAATAACACAATAATTATTTCATGAGCATTTAAAGAAAGGAAATATCATAATAATTCACTTCCTAACTCTAATACTTGGCCAAACCCACATTAAATCCTTACTCTTAAACCATTAATTTTCCCAATTACTCTATACCACTCTTCTTTCAACTTAGATCACAAATTTACAACTTAAGATCAATTCCAACTCAAATATCATTATTCAAAATACCAAAAATCATCTTCTTTCAACAAGAGATTAATTAACACATAAAGTGGGCAATTATTAGAAAGAAGTCATAATAACTTACTTAGTAATATGAGATGAAACCATGATTTGTCTAGCTTGATGTATTCTCCTTGCCTCTACGAACATGGAAGTACACCCGGATCATAAAATGGAGAAGGATTGGATTAACTACTATTTTTGGAAGAAAGATATTGGAAGGATGTTTCCATGGGGGATTTTTTTGCTAGGAGGAAGTAAGAGAAAATGAAGGAGGAAGATGAAGAATAAGAGATGGGGAGGTTAATAATGAAGGGTGAGGGAAAAAGGCATGAAGGAGTATGGGGAGAGATTCAAGGGTATGCCCCCCCCCCCCCTCACTCCCAATTAAATGAGGCTTTCCCCAATCTACACTCAAACCCTTTACTTCTTTCCTTTACATAATAAAACCTAACTACTCACATTTTATATATTTTATCCATTTCTATTTTTATACTTCTCCCAAAATGCTTTATTTAATTTTCCAATTATCTCATCCTAATATAAGAAATCAAATATATAAAATGAACACATAATATTAATAATAATATTAAAAGCAAATAATATGATGCTAAAATAGTGCCTAGGGTTAGGGTCGTTACATCTTTACTCCCCACCTAGCAAGGAAATCCTGCGTCTTCTTGCTGATGAATTGAGAACCGTTGTCACATATTATTTCAGAGGGGATGCCAAACCTACTAAATATATTTCTCTTAATGAAGGATATGACTTCCTTATCACGAACTTGCACATATGACTCAGCCTCAACCCATTTAGAGAAATAATCAGTCATAGCAAGTAAGAATACTTTTCCTCCAGGGGCTTTAGGCAATTTTCCTACTATATCCATTCCCCACCTCATGAACAGCCAAGGAGAGAGGATTGGATGAAGCAATTCTGTGGGCTGGTGCAAGATGTCGCTATGCCTCTGGCAGGAATCACACTTCTTGGCAAAGATGGCAGCATCTTGGCGCATTGTTGGCCAGTAATAACCCATTCTTAGAGCCTTTGTATATAAGCTTCTGCCCCCAGAATGGTTACCACATGATCCTTCATGTAACTCTCTTAGGACTTCTTTGGCTTGGTCAGCTTCGAGACATCTCAAATACGGGCCTGCAAATGATTTCTTAAATAACATATTATTTATTAATATAAATCTTGAAATCCTTACCCTGAATGCTCTAGCATTCTTTTCCTCATCAGGGATAGTACCATCTTGAAGATATTTTATTATTGGCTACATTCAAGATATCTCCATCTGATTGTCTGGAATGTCGTCATCTGCGCAGAATAGTTCTAACCTTTCCACAGCAGGGATGTCAACATGTATGCTTGGGATATTAGTCTGAGATAAGCTTTTGAAAGTTGATCCAAGATTAGCCAATGCATCTGCTTGAGAGTTATCTTTTCGGGGTATTTGTTCGAAAGAGAATATTTGAAATTTGCTTGCCAAAATTTTTACAATGCCCAAATAAGCTGTCATCTTGGCATTTTTTGCTGCATAAGAACCGTTAAAATGATTTACAAGTAATAATGAATCACTATATACCTGTATTGCTTTAATGTTCATGTCTAGAGCAACGGTTAGGCCCACGATTAAGGTTTCATACTCTGCTTCATTATTGGTGGCTTTAAAATCACAACTGATGGCCTGGGGTATGATGTCCCCTTGTAGTGACTTTAGGACGACACCTAGCCCTGTGCCCCTCATATTAGAAGCACCATCTGTGAATAGAGTCCACATCCTCAAGATGTCCCTATCTTGGAGTTGTTGGACCTCAAGTTCTACTTCTGGTTGCATACTTGGACTAAAGTCTGCCACAAAATCTGCAAGTGCTTGTGATTTTATTGTTGTTCTGGGCTCATATTTGATGTTATAAGTACTTAACTGAACGGACCACTTGGCCATCCTTCCTGATATTTCTGGTTTTCTCATAACACTTTTTATTGGATAGTTAGTACGAATGACAATAACATGAGTTTCAAAATAATGTCTTAACTTAATTGAAGCAGAAATTAAAGCTAATATTAACTTTTCAAGGTGTGAATACCTGGTTTCCGCATCGAGCAATGTTTTACTTACATAGTATATTGGCTGCTGAATGCCATCTTGATCACGGACCAGGACGACACTAACTGCGGTTTCGGAGACATCTAAGTAGACACACAATGGCTCACCTTCTTGAGGCTTTGAAAGAAGAGGAGGTGTTGATAGGTATAGCTTCAAATCTTGAAAGGCTTGTTCATGCTTATCAGTCCACTCGAACCTAGAATTCTTCTTTAAGATGTTATAGAACGGCTTGCATCTGTCTGAGGATTTTGAGATGAATCGATTCAATGCTGCCACCTTCCCTGTCAATCTTTAAACATCTTTTATGGATTTGGGTGACGTTAAGTTGATGATAGCTTTTATTTGCTCTGGACTTGCCTCTATCCCTCTCTGCGTCACCATGTACCCCAAGAATTTCCCGGACTTCATGCCAAAATTGCACTTTGCTGGGTTCAGCTTCAAGTTGAACTTGTCTAGAATGTCAAATGTTTGAGCAAGATCTCGAACATGATCTTCAGCCTTCTTCGATTTTATCACCATATTGTCGATGTATACCTCCATAGTGTCCCCAATCTGCTCTTTGAACATCATGTTGACTAGCCTCTGGTATGTAGCACCTGCATTTCTTAGTCCAAAAGGCATTGCAATATAACAATAAATACCTGTTGGGGTGATGAAGGCGGTATCCTCTTGGTCGGATGGCTCCATCTGGATTTGCTGGAATCCTGAAGACGCATCTAGGAAAGTCAACACTTCATGTCCAGAAGTAGCATCTACCAGAGTATCAATGTGTGGCAAGGGGAAAGGATCTTTTGGACAAGCTTTGTTCAAGTCTGTGAAGTCAACACAAACTCTCCATTTTCCGTTCTTCTTTTCTACTACCACCACATTTGCTAGCCATCTTGGGTATTCGACCTCTCTGATCATCTTAGCTTTGAGCAGTCTGTCCACTTCTTCATGAATGATAATATTCCTTTCCTGTGCGAACTTCCTTCTCTTTTGGTGGATTGGTCTAAAGGATGGATCAATGTTGAGTTTGTGGGTGATTACATCTTTAATGATGCCTGTCATATCTTCATGTTTCCATGCGAGCTTCCAATCCTGCTTTTCAAAAGATTAATAAGGTCTTCTTCTATTTCTGCTGGAACATCTTGGCCAACCAGCACCTTGAGATCTAGGTTTGAAGGATCTAAGAGTATCTCTTTTAAATCATGCTCCTTCACCTCCAGAACCTCACGGGCCTTTCTCTGTAATTGCTATGCCATCTTAGGGTTGTTGATGCCTTCATGGAAGTCATATAACATTCTTTAGCTGACTGTTGATCACTATAAACCTTGACAACACCCCAAGGTGTCGGAATCTTGACACATTGGTGATAGGTGGATGGTAAAGCCTTCATCCCATGGATCCACGGTCTTCCCAGGATTACATTATAACAAGTTGCACTATCAATTACACAGAATTTCTCCATGGAATTGATACCCTCGACGTAGACTGGAAGTGTAATTTCACCCACTGTACTTTTGGTTTCTCCACTGAAACCCACGAGCACCGAGGTCCTTTTTACAATGCTGTCTTCAGGGATCTTCATTTCCTTCAGAGCATCCAGCATGATAAGATTAACAGAGCTGCCCCCATCTATTAGGATACGTCTGACCTTGCAGTTGGCTATCTGAAGTGCAACGACCAAGGCGTCATGATGTGGATCCATAACATTGTCCCGGTCACTTTCTTCGAAGGAGATGACATCTTGAGATGTGAGCTGTGACATCTTGGAGGATCTCTCGGGTTTCTCATCCTTAGCTTGCTTAGTGAATCTCTTAGCTACAGAATAAGAAGTACCACAAATATCAGAACCACCACTAATAACATTAATTACCTTTGTTACCGGTGGAGGAGATAGTGGTCTGGTTGCAACGGGTTCTTTGTTCTCCATCTTGGTCTTGCGGTTCCCAAGGAGATCTTTAAGATGTCCCTTAGACAACAAGTAACTAATCTCTCTCCTCAAGGCAATGCAATCTTCGGTAAGATGTCCAAAATCTTCATGATAGGCGCACCATTTGGATTTGTCCTTCCATCCGGATGACTTGTCAGTCTTTCAAGGCCATCTTGCTTTATCTCCAAGATTGCTCATTGCACACAAAATACCTGAGACATCAACAGAAAAACAATAATCAGAAATTTTAGGAGATTCAATATCATCATCATCTCCATCATCCTCCACATAATTGACTTTGTTATGGTCATTTCTGTGGTATGGTCTAGATCTACTCTGCTTTTGATGAGATGAATCTATCTTCCTGTCAGGATGGTCATATGTTGAAGCTTTGTCAGGATTCTTGGATTGCTGCATCTTGTCCTCTTCCAGCCTGATAAATCTTAGGGCCCGATTTCGAATATCTTCCATTTTCTTGCACGGGTTCATCACCAGATCCTCATAGTAAGGGGAATCCTTCTTCAAGCCCATTTTGAAAGCTTCTGCAGCTGTTGCCATGTCCAGGTTGGGGATCTCCAAGACTTCTTTATTAAACCTGTTAACAAAGTCATTTAATGCTACATTGGGTTTTTGAGTGATACGATAAAGGTCGCTGGTGAGCTTTTCAAATTGCCGGCTGCAAGAAAATTGATTGTTGAAGAGGTTGACAAGTTGAGCAAATGAGCCAATAGAACCAGGAGGTTGACGAATCGGCCACTTCAATGCCGGGCCTACTAATGTTGAACCGAATCCTCGACACAAACAAGCCTCACGAAACTGGAGCGGGATGCGAACGATCTCCATCTTTTCTTGGTAGTGGGCGACATGCTCCTCAGGATCTGAACTTCCATCATATAACTTCATGGCAGGAACGCTGAATCCTTTCGGGATGTCGACATGTGCAATTGCTGGAGTAAAGCGAGATTGATTGTAACATGTTGGGGAGACTTGTTGGATAGTCGGGGTGACACCAGGCACATTCATGATCATATCTCTCAATTCCTGAAGCTGATTCGCAATGTAGGTTCCTGCAAAAGGGTTAGTAGTACGAGCAGTATTATCTAAAGCAGAACTAGTATTGAAATTAATGAAATGATTAACATTATCTATAGAGGATGTTAGAACGGTGCTATTAGTGAAGATAGGCCCTTCTGGAAAAGTCATCCTGTAGGCACTGCTGGCTAAGGGTGTCGACATCGCCACAGAGGTCGTAATGGGAGGAGAAGATGTTGACATCCTGACAGATGAAGCCATTGGAAGGAATTCGTTGAAAGTTTGAGAGCTGTCCCCAATGTTGAAATCAAGGACTCTAGGACGGTAAGGAGAGACATTATCCATTCTTTTGGAGAGTAACTCCTGCTCTTTTTGCACCTTGATCAAGCTTTCGGCTATCAAGGAGGTGCTATTCTGTTGACGGTCCAGTTGATTCTTCATCTGCATCAGCATACTCTTGATCTCGAGATCAGGAGATGGCGACATCTGCTTCTTGCCAAAATTCACAGGAGGAGGAGGAGGCAATGTTTCTTGGCCTCCGGTTGTCGATCGGTTACCGGTTTGAGGATTCAAACTGCTAGGAAGGGCTTTAGTGACGGCGGAAGTCAAAGGTTGGGTTGACATGGTAGAAACGTAAGAATTTTGAGCCAATTAAAAAATCAATGGCCCCACGGTGGGCGCAAAACTGTTTTGGCTAAAAACAGTCAACAATGATAGAAATTGAAATAAAACTAAGGAGGGTGCAATGGAATATAATTGATGCAACAAAGTAATCAAGATGACTCGATCATATAACGAGGAAAACCCTTGAGATAACTATCTCGCCGGCACAAAACCTCGGGAGGTGATTATGAGCACCTACCTTCCCAAACAATTGTATTAATAGTGAATTACAAAGCAGAAAGCTATGACGGATTACAAAGTATTTTTGAGCTGTGTGAGTGTAGTGCGTGTGTTCTTGTGTTGTGTTTTTGTTTCCAGCCATAAGCTTATAAATAAGAAATAAAATAACAAAAAAGATAAAGTCCTAACAAACTCCCTATAATCTCGGTGAGTTATCTACATCTTGACTTAGTCTTCCAAGCCGTTGAAAGGAGTCTGTTGGACACGTTTTTCCCACGTACTTTTTATCCCTGTAATTAAAATATAATAGAAATAAATAATTAAATAATTTAAGTAAATAATTTTTACCTTGCCTTCGAGAGTGAAGATGTTGACATGCTGATAAAAACTCAAGACGTAGCAATCCTGAATTTTACCCACAACAATTTTTCTCTCAAAAAAATTTCAATTCATCATAGAATTCTCTCAAACTCAAACCATCAAATTATTTTCAAGTCGAATATTTATGATTACATCGTAAGAGTTGAAGCCTTGAAGGTTATTTTATTGTTTTAATTATTTAATTGTTTACTCACTAGTTAAATATTGTGTTTAGTAGTTAATTTTTTTAATCTTCATAAATTTCAAAAATTCCAAAAAAAAAATTATTTTTCATCCAAAAATTACAAAAAAAATTATAATTGTTTACTTTTATTATTAGTAAATTATTGCCAAAATTATTTAGTCCTTATAAATTTTTGAAAATTCAAAAAATATTTTTTTAAGTATTGCCTTTTTAATTTTAATTGCTAGGTAATTTAATTGCTAGTTATCATGGAATATATAGTTAATGACATATTTGCATATTCCCCCCACCACAAA
The DNA here is from genome assembly GCA_022495995.1 of Adenophora triphylla var. japonica. Classification (NCBI taxonomy): domain Eukaryota; kingdom Viridiplantae; phylum Streptophyta; class Magnoliopsida; order Asterales; family Campanulaceae; genus Adenophora; species Adenophora triphylla. The sequence goes on from JAFEMH010006441.1 coordinate 44,739, forward strand.
ATCAAACTCAAAATCAAAATGTATCCATTTCAGTTCTCCACTCAATAGATAATTCCCTTTTGCACCGTAATGATCAAATTGTGTTTGATCTAATTAATCAATCCTCGAACCCAATCAACACCTCTCCATTTCGCGACTATACTCCGGATTCGATCCCGAATTGGATGAATGAGCCCAACACAAACTATTCATCTAGAACCTATTATCACATAGAAGACATAGATGAGGGTGGGGAGGAGGATGACGATGACGATGACGATGTACAAGTCACCCACGAAACATGCACAATTCCAAATACACCTACTACCGATGTTGACTCGGGTAGTGCACCTAGTCGGGAAGGGATAAGGGTAAGGGTAATGCAAAGTCACAAACTAGAGTGTCCAAATATGCCCATTTATATGATTTAGTAATTATTGACGGTGAAACAAAGGCCAAATGCAAGAGGTGCTCAAAATTTTTAAACCTGGCGAGTGTACATGGCACCTCCCATATAAAGAGGCACATGTATAAACATGATAAGGAATCCGCTAAAGGGATAGATGGTACCGTGCAAACGCAACTAAATATACCATGTGTCACTTACCCAAAAGTGGACGTCGATTTGATAACGATGTTACTAGTGAGTTGTCGATTGCCTCTTTCACTTTCGGATGATGATAGACTCACCCGCTATTCTAGAGGCCTCAAATCGTCATTCCAACCAATGAGCCACCAAACTATTACTAGGTATATAAAAAAGCTCTTCCAAACTCGTCAACTTCAACTAGTGAGCGACCTTCGAAAATTCCAGGGTGGTGTTTGCTTGACCACCGATGCTTGGAAGGCCACTCTAAGTTCTAGTTCTGAAACCTTTACTTGTATAACTGCTCAATGGATTGATGAGGAGTGAATGTCGCAAAAGAGGGTGATTTCCTTTAGAACAATGCCCTATTTCCACGCGGTTTTGCAATGTACAAGTCACATAAAGGATGTATTGAGTGAGTATGTTATCACCAACAAAATTTTAACAATACCCTTACGAGCAGCTAGGTCTAGGCCCCTAAGTACGGGGACTTGTCTTGCATCACTTACAAACTGCTCAGCCTCATCATAAGTCTTTATATGCCGAGCAGTAAGGATGGAGGGGGGGGGGAGATTCAACACAAGGCCTTTTTAAGGAGCCTCCTACCTCGGCCTCATTCCTTGGCCGCTTCGGGGCTGGAGTCCTTCCCCCAGTTTTTTCTCCCTCGGCATCTGTCTGACTGGCCTGCTGAAAGGTCTCCTTGGCTCGAGGAGTAATAGTTTCGTGGGAACTAACTCCCTCCCCAGCATGGGCCTCCTGTCCGTCTTTTGCTTCTTCGGCGAAGGTAGCAGCGCCCCAACATCCTTAGTGGATAAAATGAATTGACGATGAACAATGGCATCCCGTCTCTTGTTTTGATCTGAGGAACGTGACGTCTTCCTCCTCAACTTCATTAATGCCTGGGGGTAAAGAATTTCTTCCGACATCTTCCTCTACTGATCGGCTGTCAATTCTGCAAAGACAAGAAAGAACCAATTAATAAAACGACAAGGAAGAACAAAAACATAACAAAAATCATACAAGTACGAAAGACGGGAAAGAAAGAAATTTACAGTCGACTATACCGTCCTCGGCCAAACACCTGTCCTTATAAAGCTTGCATATGTCACAATCAGAAAAAAAAAAAACCGAAACCGGGATGCACCATCCAGTCTGGAAATTTGTTCCCCTCAAAATTGGAACCATAGGCACTAGGCCGTCCAAGGGGCCTGGCATGACACCGGCCTAAACGTAATACCTCTGATCGGTCTCCGGAGTGGACCAACACAGAGTTCCTACCTCGACAAATTGCATTAGCCTCTCAATCAGCTGGCCACTCCACTCAGGCCTCCATACCTGCTCGGGCACACTGGGTATTTCGAGGGAGACGCAAACTCCCAGCCTTGTTGGCTTTCCACTCTGATGACGTGGTTATTCCACCCGAAAATCTTGCTCGACATAGGGTAGATAAGTTTTGGTTGGTTTGGACACGGCGTTGGTACCTAGCATATCCGGGACGACTTGAATATCCTTCAGGAATTCACAGATAAATGGGTCTAAGGGAAGGCGGAGGCCTAGTTGGAACTGCGTATAAAAGAAATGGACGTAGTTCAGACTATGGTAAAAGTGATTCACGGCTTTCTCGTTATTGAATGGGACACCGGGGAAGTAACAAAGTCGGTATTCTTCACTCGACACCGCATACCTAGAATGGAGTTCTTCTATCATGGGTTCCCCGAATCTAATGGATTTGGGCCTAGGGGTATAAATCCTACCTCGGTCTGATCTATCCCGGCCTCTACCTCGGCCTCCAGATTGGGCACCCTCGGAAAAAGCATCTACGATCCTCCCTAAAGTCGAGGTACCAGTAGGACGAGCAACACCACTTTCTCTTCTAGTCATAGCTGCATAAATGAAATAACAAAGGTTAAAACTTGACCAAGGAAAAGTGAAGGACGAGGACGAGGAAGGGTATCCCTCCCCGTCCTATTAACTTAAAACGAGGAGGGATCCTTACCAAGCAATGGAGGACGCTCCAAATGGTCAGACTTCAAGTAATACAAGTTGATGTGGTTGATTATTTCAGACCAACCGTGGAATAGCACGACATTGGGAGAATCTACATCTACACGGTCAATCCTAAACCGAGTTGGGTAATGCACGTCGGTACTAGAAGATTGGTACCTCGTAAATATCTCTCCTATCTCTCCCAAACTTAGCATCATCCATTACCGTCAATCCTTTGGTAGATCCTAAGGTTTTGGGTGTGGTAACAGTAGAGGGTGTTTCAGTTGCTTCTCCATGTTCTTGCCATCTCTAAAGATGAGGAAGGCACAAGAACAAACTCAATAACAAACTTAAGAAAAAGCTTCAGAAACGTACAGCAATTGCGGATTCTAAAAGAACCCACCAAGAACAATACCCAAAACCCAGCAATTCGAAGTGAAAGTGCAGAAATTAGAAGGAAAGGAAGAAATTATACCTTAAATCCGAAAGATTGATGAAGAAAACATGAACAAATCATGCGCGAATGAACGGATCTGACCAAGAAATCAAGAATGTACTGGCGATTTTGAACCTTATAAATCTCTCTCAATAGCAAAGGGTGATAAAGAGTAGAAATGAGTTGGGTTTTGCCTTTTATACCCAAATCCAAAAACGGGTAAGTGTCAAAAATCGGGTACAGGTGCAGTCTCATCCCTCTCCATAAATGTTTTAGATGGTTCTCAAGACGAATGTCAGACCTTGATATCCGCGCTCATCATTGTCGAAGTAGCTAGTGGATAATGAAACGCCTCATGAATTCGTGAAAATATGTTCGTATTCGTTTAAGCCAAGGTAGAGCAACACTTCCTCCATGGCATAACCGAGTTAGGAAGTCGGGGGCCAATAAACGGTATAAACCGAGGTACGAATGTGGATGGGGCCGAGCAAGACCCAATGTATTGGGTCCAAAATATAATCCATACAAGTCTCAAATACAATAAATGAAGTGGGCTTTTCCTACCTTTGCTCGTCTTGCTTATTTGTCATTCCCACTATGTCGACCTATAGATAACAGAGCGAATAATGACCAAGGCACAACAAATATACATACCGACGAGGCACAATCTCTTCATATGCCGAGCAAGGCATTTAGTAAGGTTGACGAAGGCCTCATCCTGAGACGAGAAGACCTTCCTCGGTCACCATTCAAGACAAGGAAATGGCTCCCCCATCCTTATTTCTCTATTCATCGATGTCAATTCAGCCGACCAAGCCATACGTGACGAGGAACCCGCCTACAAGGCGTACGTACAAATTACTATTATCTAATACAAATAAAATAAAAGACTATGAACAGTTATAATTCCACTAGCATTATAACTACCTTTTACATTTTTTTATTCAACAGGGACTCTACAATGCTATACATATAAATACAAACTATAATTCTCATTATTTTGATAATACATCTTTTGACTTTAAAATGTTGTCAATTGATTTCTCTCTCTAAACACAAATAATTACTCTCACGCTGTAGGGCATTCGTCGGTAAAGTTCGAGCTTAATTTACGGAGTAGGTCTCCGGAGAAACGCGTTTCTCCAATACTGTATGGAGAAACGGGTTTTTTAATATCCAGAAACATACAAATGAATATCCAGAAACATGAATTTTTTAATATCCAGAAACATACAAATGTATATCCATAAACTACACAAATGAATATCCAGAAACTTTCAAAATGATATCCAGAAAATATTCACAAATGAATATCCAGAAACTTTCAAAATGATATCCAGAAAATATCCACAAATGAATATCCAGAAACTATAAAATGTATATCCAGAAACTACACAATTGAATATCCAGAAACATACAAATGAATATCCAGAAACTGTTTTGGTCAAATTTCAACAAGTGTATTTCGATGAGAAGAAAAGTGACTAAAGTGATATGAATCTAGGTACAATGATTATCAAGTTGAATAGAAATGGACACAAGATGTTTGTTGACTAGGGAAAGCCCTTGAACAACTTGTTCTCCAAAGATAAAACCCCAGGGAGGATTTGGCTCCTGCCTTGACCGGAAGTTTACTAAGAATTTTCTTGAGATTACAATGCTAAGAGCGTATGAAAAAGAGAGCTTAAGCTAGTGAAGAACGTGTGTGAAAATACAGTATGTGTCCCCCTTTTATACCTCAAAGAAAACTAATTAACAAAGAAGATTATGCGCCTATAAACTCGGGGAAGAGGTTGATCAAAGAGATATATATCCGCCATTTGTGGTTTGAGGGAGAAGATAAGATCCGTTGCTGAGGAAACGTTGTTGACTTAATCTTTACTCCTTGTGACACGTGCCCTATAAAATAGGAATAGCGTTACTGGTTCCAACCTGCATAAAGCCAAGTTGTAAATAGAACAACTCAAGTTGTTAATACCAAGTTGTTAGGTGTAAGTTGTAAAACATGTTGGCTGAAAATGCAGGGCCCAACAATTGCCCCCAAACTTTTTGAAAAATGAGGAATAGAAAGAGACAAAAGAATTCAAAAAGTTTGCCAAAATAAGAAAGAAAAGAACGACGGTTTTTAAGTAGTTTCCCGAGGCAAAAAGACTTGATCGCTTTTAGAGTTCCAACCACCTTCAACCTCCATAAATAAATAGTCTCTTGCTCCAACTCTCCCTTTCACCAAATCAAAAACGTTACTTTCACAGAGGTTTCTAGAGGAAGAAATAAGGAAGACGGTTGGGGCAAAAAATCAAGTAGAGATTTACGGTGAGTTTCTTGTCTTCTCTTCAATTTCATCTCTGATTTCTTGTTTTAAGTTGAAAAAATGGGTCGGAAGAAGTTAGTCGTGATTGAGAGTGACGAGGGTTTGCCCAAGGGTTTCATAACCCAAAACTTGTTGAAGGAACCCGATAATGAGAAATGTCTGATGCCTAAGGCTAACCTAGATGTTATTAAGAAGAATCACGCCATGCCCTACGAAACGGTCTACTTCACCCATCCTGATTTGACCTCCAAATGCTATTCTCCCACTTGGGTATGTTTTCCGGAGTATCCCTTTGTTATAGGTTTACGATTCCCTTTCCCCGATTTGATTACGAAGTTCTTTTCCTCTACTAAACTCAACTATGCCCAACTGATGCCTCAAGGGTGGAGATATTTGCAAACCCTAGTTAGATTAGGAGAGAGGGCTGATTTGGTTGCTGGTTTAGAAGAGTTGGCGTATACTGTGGATTTAAGGAGTTTTGGTCCAGGAAGGTTTGGTTTTAGGGTCAAGAATGGTGAGCCTATTCTGATCTCTAATCATGACATTGCTGATAGAGGGTGGAAAAATAAGTTTTTCTTTGCAAGGAGGGACACCTTGGGTCAAGAGGAAGGTGTTTTTTCCAAATGGAGGTTTCAAGGTAGTGAAAATAGTTTCTCTATTTTACGAAATGCTTCTCAATACTATGATAGCTAACTCTTAAAATTTCCTTTGTAGAAGTTTCTAAATACTAGTATTTACGGCGGTTAAAATCCGCCTTAAATACCACGCGCCCCGCCGTAAATAGTATTTACGGCGGACTAGCCGCCGTAAATAGACCCCCGTATAAATCATCGCCGTAAATACTATATACGGCGGGATCACCGTCGTAAATACTATATACGGCGGATTTACCACCGCCGTATATAAATGAAATACATACGTATATTATGGCGTATTTTGGTGATCTTTATACGGCATTATTTGTAACCGCCGTAAATAAGAGATGAGTCGTCCTCTCCGTAACGAGTCGTCCCAATTGCACCCCCACCAGGTTCCCTCGTCCCCCCTTTGTAGACGAGTCGTCCAAGCCATTTTATACGGCGGATTTAGTCGCCGCCGTAAATACCGTAATAGGGACGACTCGTCCACCATGGCACGAGTCGTACCATTTACACCCCCTACTGGTTCCCTCGTCCCCCCTTTGGGCACGAGTCGTCCCCAGCTTTATACGGCGGATTTAGTCACCGCCGTAAATAAGCCTATTTTTTTTTCCCAGCTTTGTATAATTAATTTTCCCTCAAAAATATATTCACAAAAACCAAATTCAACCTGTACACACACAAATAAAACCTGTATATAACCAAAAATACACAAATGCAATCAATATTTACAATCTACATATTAACACAATTAATGTTGAATGTATCCAAACATAATAATCATTATACAAAAAAGTTATTAGTTGTTGAATGTATCCAAAATACACAATGTCTAAAATCCATAACACCTATTCATTACCGTCATTTCCACGTCGTTCCATCCAACAACGTTTCAATTCATCAATTTGTTGTTGTAATCGCTTCGGCGTTCCTCCCGAAGTTGTTGTTGTAATCGCTCCCGAAGTTGTTGTTGTAACCGGCTGTCGGCGTTCCTCCTCATTTTGTCGGCGTTCCTCCTGAAGTTGCCTTTCAAAAATCTGCTCGACCCCGCCACCGCCTCCAATACAAACTCCGAGAAGTTGGGGATTTACCAAACACCTTAGTTTTGTTAAGACCGCCTCCCATACATCGCACTCTCCCGTGGTCATCAGGGCCCATCATACCAACAAAAATATGGCTGTTTCATGCATAACCAAGGTGGAAGATTGTATGGCATATGCAGGAAAGTCATTTATTGTCCATAATAGTGAAGCTCGTAAAGTAAACAACTCGTTCCTTGATGCATCATAAGTTGATATACCATCTTCCCACAATTCCTTCAACTCATCAATTAACGGTTGGAGATACACATCTATCTTGTTGCCCGGCCCTTTTGGGCCTTGAGTAAGCACTTCGGCAAGAAGAAATATGGTCAAGTTTCATGCATAACCAAGGTGGAAGATTGTATGGCATAAGCACAACCGGCCAAGTACCTTGAGATATAGTCATTGTTCAAAGGATTAAATCCGTCAGATGCTAATCCCAATCTAACATTTCGAATTTCACTTGAAAATAATGGATAACGTTCATCGAATTCCTTCCACGCACGAGAGTCTGCAGGATGCCTCAGCACACCATCGTCTATTCTTTTCTCGGCATGCCATCTCATGAGTGTCGCGGTCTTAGATGACCAATACAACCTTTGCAACCTTGGCTTTAAGGGAAAATACCATACTTTCTTCATCGCTACCTGCTTGGGAAGTTTATTCTTGCCACTTGTTTCCGCACCTTCACCGCTACCCCTTCTTCTTGTTGCTTATATCTAGAGGCTCCACAAATTTCACATTTAGTAAGTTTTTCGTTTCATTTCGAAACAACATACAATGATTAATGCACGCGTCCCACGTTTTATAACTAAAACCCAAATCCGCAGCCATCTTGTACGCCTCACGATAGGAACTTGGCACTTTCGCCGATCGAGGCAATGCCCTAATGAAATTTTTTAATAAAGAAGTAAATCCCTTATCGGTCACTCGATAATTAGCCTTCGAGTGCATAAGTTCTACAATAAATGAGAGTACCGTAAACTTATCACACCCTTCCCACAAGGCTTGATCAGCATCTCTCAAAAGTCTAAGAAACTTTGCGGTGGATGCATCCGATTGTACGATTTCTTCAATTCCCTGGCCGGTTACTATCCGCATACCCATCCCTTCATGTACCATTCGCCTCATACAATCTTGCACGCCCAATTCAATTTCAATGCCATCTTCGTTGTCCTATCATTCTTACGCGCCGAAATGTACTCTTCCCCGTGCCTAATCCAATTCTTGTAATCTTTTGAAATCCCACTTCAATACAATGTGATCTCACGGTTGCACGGTCTTTTTGGTAACGATTTGCGCATTTTTACAAGGACAATATATTTCTTTAACAAACAGAGACTTTTTTGAGAATGTAAAATCGAGAAAGTTGTCAACCCTGACAAATACTCATTTGAAATTCGATTATCCAAATCAATCCAACTTTTGTCCATATATGACTTGACTTGATATTTTTAACGTTAAAATACAACCTATATATAAGACCGAGAGACACAAATTTTAGAATAAAAATAAACTCATAAACAAACATAGTCTAACTTGGGCCCATGATATAGTATAACCCTATGACAACATTCATTCGTTCTCCCTCACAACCCCCTAATTGAGAAGCTAATTCATTCGTTCTCTCTCATGATATAGTATAACCCTATGACAACATTCATTCGTTATGTGTTGTTCTTAGTTTGGGTTGAAAATGGTTAATATTGGTAGGAATATAATTGACATCTCCCTTGCGATTTCAAAAAAATAAGAATATCCCTTTTCTCCACTTTACTTTGGTAAAATTTTTAACATTTAAATAAGAATAACAGGAGATAGCTTTAAGCACTTAGTAAATCATTCTCACTTTACTTTGGTCACACATAGTAAATACTACTCCTTCCGTCCCTAAATGAATGTCGAGAAATGTTTCAAACATGCTCTTGATCAAGAGCAAATATTTTAAAACATAAATATACCAAAATGTAACTGTGGTTTTATAAAATCAATAAGTGCTACTAAAATAGACAACCAAATCACCATGGTACAAGGGCAATTCCTTCAACTCTAGGTGTCTCACTGGATAAGGCCATCTCTACCAATAAATCTGAGTAATAACCCATGCCAATTAATCCGGAAACATATTTTTTTCTCCCAAACAGTCATATATATGCCAAAGGAAATGCACGGAGTTAGGATTTCCGGAAAGGGATATTATAACTACAGCTACATATGGAAAATGCACATAGGGCGAATAGAATCAGCAATAAGTATATGCAGGCACTGATATTTGGAAACAGGATCATTAACCGACAAAAGTAAATTAGAAAAGGGGAAAGAAATGTATACCTGATTGTTGTTGATCGAAGAAATCAAAGCTCAATTTTGGCTGGAGGAGAGAGAGAGACTGAGATACGTACGCTAGATCTAGGAGAGAAAGAGAGACTGAGTACAGACCAACCAAGACCAAGAACAAAACCAAAAAATTAAAAGTAAATACCTACCTGATTATGGTGACCGGCGTCGGAATTTCGTCCCTAGCTATGGAGTTTTCTTGCCCTAGCTGCTATGGAGGAGAGAAAGAGAGGGAGAGATTGCCGCGAAACTGAATAGGGAAATTTGGGATTCCCGGTATTTAATAACATTTACGGCGGATATTGTACACCGCCGTAAATAATGGTATTATTTAAGGCGGACGCGTATCAACCGCCGTATATAACTTCGATATCGTATACGTACATGTTAAATGTACATACATTACTTATTTAAGGCGAACGCGTCCGCCGTATATATTAGTTATTTACGGCGGCTGTGCATACCGCCGTATATATTAGTTATTTACGGCGGACGCGTGTTCACCGCCGTATATGAGCGCCGTAAATAGTATACTTTCTTGTAGTGGTGAGTGCCGCTGACTTGATGGCCGCTGCTAAGGCAAAGAAAGTTGCCAAGAAGGAAAGTAAACCTCCAACTCCAATGTCCATGGCCTCTAGCTCAGATTTGAATGCTTCCAAGAATAAGGAGGAAGTGAAGAAAAGGAAGCTATCCGAAACCGAGGCTACAGATGGGAATGAGACTTGTGACATGGGGACAGCAAGAAAAAAGTTAAAGGATGCTATAGCCTGCTTTGTTGACAAGGTAAAATGAGAAAACTTGAACCTTGCCCATGATTTTTGATGAAATGCTAACATTTCTTTTTTACTTAGGTTGCGGATATCATGTGCCCTATCATGGACCAGCTTGATGCTGTGAAAATCAAGGCATCCAGGCATAATTACGAAGCTGAGGAATACAAGAAGCAAGCCACCAAGAATGCTGAGGAGATTGAGAAGTTGAAGGAAAATCTTGAAGCTGAAAAGAAGGAGTTGGAAGTTGTTAAAGCTGAGAAAGTGAAGGAACATGAAGCCCATGATAAGGAATTTGATGCCGCGAAGAAAGATTTCACGTTTAATGCCACCAAAGTGGTGTTTGAAGCCAGGATTGAACTTATGGAAGAGTACAAGAATGGGCTGGCTCCGGATTGGGATGTGGAAGCTGAGAAAAGGGCTTTGGAAGATTTCATTGGTGAGCCAGATGCGCAGAGGAAGTGAATTCTGCGGCTCTGGAAGCTCTAGTTGAGGATACTGATAGGACCTTGAGTACCCTAATGGTGGCTCAGAATGGCCAAGAGGAGAATACAACACCGGTGGCAGCAGGCCAAGAAGTTTGAAAAACATTTTAAAACTTTTGGGTATTTTTGGATGAACAAAAACAATTTTTGGTTTTATTTGTGTACCTCTGTTGGTACAACAAATGGGGGGAGTGTCCTCAAAAACAATGTTTTTAGTTTGTAATGGCTCATAAGAGCCGAGACAATTTATTTCGGGGTACTAGGTTGGTCTAGTACTCCAAGCTTTTTTAGGGTTTTAGGGACTTGTTGGCTTACCCAACTTGTCCTTTAGTTGCGAAAAATCTTTTGAAAAACACTTAATGGTTTTTTAGCAAAGTATTTTATGTCTCTGGGAGACGCTTGTTTGTTCTTTAGATAACATGTAAATGTTATAAACCGTAGGTAACATGAAAATGTTACAACCAATAGTTCACAACTTGAAAAAGTGTGAAAACGTGCGCCCAGGCGAAGGTGTCGAAACCTTATTTCGTAAGAAAAGATGAATATCTTTTAACCATAAGTACCTTTGATCAGAGGTAAATCGTTTGAAGAGATAGAACAAGTATCAGCCGTCCTGGCGTGTCAACAAGTTCTATCCCTCTCCAGCTAGAATTCCAACATGTATCAGCCGTACTGGCGTGTCAACATGTTGAAATTTTCTTCCTCAGGTTCAAACACGTATCAGCCGTACTGGCGTGTCAACATGTTGAACTTTGTCTTCCTCAGGCTCAAACATGTATCAGCCGTACTGGCGTGTCAACATGTTTGTCCTGTTCCAGCTTAGGTCTCAACAAGTATCAGCCGTACTGGCGTGTCAACATGTTGAGCCTACTCCATTTGATCAAGTTGCACCTCGCAAAACAAATTTATGTTAGGGTTGGGCGTTAGCGTAGCTAACGCCCCTCCGATGCTTAAGTTAGTAAGGATTCTCCACAAAAATTAACAACTTGAAATATACGAATGAATTTGACAGCTAAAAATAAATCGTACCTGAGAAGTCTAGTTGCAAATAACTGGACTTACACGAAATAAAGTTTCAAGTGGATGGCGTTCCAACTTCTAGGGATCCTATCTCCACTTGGGGTTGACAACCAGTACGCACCTTTGCCAGCTTCAGCGTCGATGAGATATGGTCCTTCCCACTTGGGGGCTAACTTACCTGCATTCAATTCTCTTGTATTTTGAAATACTTTTCTTAAAACTAAATCACCAACCTGGAACCTTTTGACTCTGATATTTTTGTTGTAGGATCTTGCAATTCGTTGTTGATAAGCCGCCATCCTTATCTTGGCTAAATCCCTGATCTCATCAATTGTATCTAAATCTTGAGTTAGCAAGAGATTATTTTCATCTTGAGTTAATAAGCCATACCTTGCTGTTGGGATCGTTACTTCAACTGGAATTACAGCTTCCGCCCCATATACCAATGAATATGGAGTTCTACCTGTGGCTCCTTTTGTGGTGGTCCTATCTGCCCAAAGTACAAGTGGTAACTCTTCAACCCATTTTCCCTTCTTTTGGTCTAAACACTTATTCAAGTTGTTGATGATCAACTTGTTGCTTGATTCAGCTTGGCCATTGGCTTGAGGGTGGACAGGTGTAGACATGATCAACTTGATGCCCCAGCGAGTACAAAAATCCCTGGTCTTCTTACTTATAAATTGTGACCCGTTGTCACATATAATCTCTGATGGCACACCAAACCTGCTAATTATATTTTTCTTTAGAAATGAGATTATCTCCTTATCTCTCACCTGTACATAAGATTCTGCTTCAATCCACTTTGAGAAATAATCGGTTAATGCCAACATGAACACCTTGCCTCCGGGAGCCTTAGGCAACTTGCCTACAATGTCCATGCCCCACTGCATGAAAGGCCAAGATGGGACTATAGAATGTAAAGGCTCAGCAGGTTGATGCAAGATGTTACTGTGTCTTTGGCAGGCATCACACTTTTGTACATAGCTCATAGCATCTTGACGCATGATTGGCCAATAGTATCCTATCTTGAGGGCCTTCGACGCCAGTGCTTTCCCACCAGAATGGTTCCCACAAATTCCTTCGTGGATTTCTTTGAGTACTAGTTCTACTTGCTCATTATCGACACATCTTAAATAATGTCCTGCAAAAGACCTCTTGAATAGCACATTATCTATCAAAACAAAAGTAGAAGTACGAATCTTAAAGGATCTAACATTCTTAACATCGGGTGGAATAGTTCTAAGTTGAAGGAACTCAATTACAGGTTGGGTCCAAGAAGGTTTAGCATCTTGTGCCCCAGTAGGTGGAGTAACCACTTGAGTTTCCTCAACTTAGTCTATTTCCGGGTACTTAACATAAACGATGGGGATATTAGTATGCAACATTGATTTGCAAGTTGAACCCAAGTTGGCCAAGGCGTCCGCTTCTGCGTTCTCTTCTCTAGGGACCTGTTCCAAAGAGAATGATAGAAATTTTGAAGCTAAGGCCTTAACCTGTTGGAGGTACAGAGTCATCTTGGAATGCTTCGCCATATAACTGCCATTAAAATGGTTAGCTAGTAGTTGAGAGTCAACAAATACATTTAAATGTGTAATATTCAAACTTAAAGCTGTAGTTAAACCCATGATTAGGGCTTCATACTCAGCTTCGTTATTTGTTGCACTGAATTCACAAGATACAGCTTGAGGTATGATATCACCTTGAGGGGACTTCAAGATTATTCCCAAACCAATCCCTTTAGAATTTGAAGCTCCATCGGTATACAATGTCCAAAATCTAGGAACAGTTTTACCTTCAAGTTGTTGCACTTCCGCTCTACCTCAGCCGCAAACTTGGACCGAAGTCGCCTACGAAATCGGCTAGGGCCTCGCGATTTGATGGATGTTCTTGGCTCATACGAAATGTCATACGTGCTCAACTCGACCGACCACTTGGCCAACCTCGCCCGACATCTCTAGCGTTCTCAACACATTTCTCATAGGATAATTAGTTCTAACAGCTTATGGAATGTGTTTCAAAATAATGACGTAATTTGGCAGCAGCAATAGTTAAGGCTAATATCAATTTTTCAAGATGAGAGTACCTTGTTTCAAAGATCCAATAAAGACTTACTTACATAGTAAAATGTGATGTCAGTTCACCTTGGATTTCCTTCACCAATACCGCACTAACAAAGCATTTTCGGATACAAACAAGTATAAATAAAGATGCTCACCATGTTCGGGTTTAGCAAGAAGGGGTGACGTCATCAAGTATTCTTTAAGTTGTTTGAAGGCCGCCTCATGTTGGTCACCCATTGAAAGAGTTTGTTTTTTCTTAATACTTCGTAGAATAACCCGCACTTATCGATGATTTGGATATGAATCTATTCAAAGCAAATACTCTACCCGTTAACCTTTGTACGTCCTTGATGTTCTTAGGGGATTCCAAGTTGAGAATGGCTTTGATTTGTTCGGGACTTGCTTCGATTCCCCTCTTGGTCACCATATATCCCAAGAATTTACTCGCTCTAACACCGAAGTTGCACTTTGCCGGATTGAGCTTCATGTTCAAGGCTTTCAAAATGTTGAATGCCTCAAGAAGGTGCTCCACATGATCCTCAATGTGCTTGGATTTGACCACCATATCGTCTATGTAGACCTCCATCGTCTTGCCAAGTTGGTCTTTGAACATTTTGTTCACTAACCTTTGGTAGGTTGCCCCTGCATTTTTAAGACCAAAGGGCATAGAAATATGACAATATATACCTTCTGGAGTCATGAATGCTGTATCTTCTTGGTCTGAAGGCTCCATTTGAATTTGTTGATACCCGAAAGATGCATCCATGAATGTCAAGATGTCGTGGCCAGCTGTCTCGTCAACTAGAGAATCAATATGAGGGAGAGGGAATGGATCCTTCGGACAGGCCTTGTTCAAGTCGGTGAAGTCCACACATACTCGCCACTTGCCATTCTTCTTCTCCACCACTACAACGTTAGCCAACCACCTTGGGTACTGAACTTCTCTGATCATCTTGGACTTCAGTAGCCTCTCAACTTCATCCTTTATGATCTGGTTCCGCTCCTGGGTGAACTTTCTTCTTTTTTGACGGACAGGACGGATGGTCGGATCGATGTTCAACTTGTGAGTAATGATGTCCTTGCTTATCCCTGTCATGTCTTCATGCTTCCAAGCAAAACAACATTTCTGACTTTTCAGGAACTCGATCAGCTCCTCTTCGATTTCGGACGGTAGGTCTATCCCAACTTGCACTTGGGCCTCAGGATTTGATGCATCCACAGGAACACTTTTTGTATCGTGCTCCACTGCTTCAAGAATGTCCTGGGCCTTTTTCTTTAATTGCTATGCTTGCCGAGGGGTCGAGCTTGCTTTCATGTTGATCTTGTAACATTCTTTAGAGACTTGCCGGTTTCCTGCAACTTGGCAACTCCCCAAGGTGTTGGAAACTTGACGCATTGATGGTAAGTTGATGGCACGGCCTTCATGTTGTGGATCCAAGGTCTTCCCAATATAACATTGTACGAGGAAGAGCACTCAATCACACAAAACCTCTCCATGGAATTCATACCCTCTAGGTAGATGGGCAACTTGATCTCTCCGATCTGTTTGCTTCACCTCACCACCGAACCCTACCAAGACGGATGAATTCTTCACCACTTCGGACAGAGGGATGCCCATATCTTCAAGAGCATGAGTGAAGATGATGTTGACCGAGCCGCCACCATCGATCGTAATCCGCTTGACCACATAATTAGCAATCCGCACCCGAACAACTAGACCATCATGATGAGGGTCCAACGTGTTGTCCTTATCTTCATCTTCAAAAGAAATGATATGACCATCTCGTGAAGTCACGACGCCTTGAAGGCAATTTCTGATTGATCTTCCTTAGAGCTTTTGGCATGGCGCTGGCACAGAGTAAGTTGTGCCGCAAATATGAGACCCACCGAAATAACATTTACTACCTTGGTGGCCGGAGGGGTGCAACTTTCTGTCTAGAATGTTCTCCCGAATCAGGTTCTTTGGATTCACTTCGACCCTCTTCTTGCCCAACAAATCCTTGAGAAGACCCTTGGACAATAAATGAGCAATCTCCTTCCTCAAGGCGAAACAGCTTCTCGGTGGTGTGCCCAAAATCTTCATGAAATGCGCACCACTTGGACTTGTCCTTCCAAGTTGTTGATCGGTCATTCTTCTTGGGCCATCTTGCTTTATCTCCAAGATTTCCCATGGCGCACAAGATTCCCGCAATGTCCACGTAAAAACAATATTCGTAAATTTGTGGATAATCATTATCATCACCTTCCCGATCATCATCTACGACATGAATTCTAGAAGGTTCGCTTTTAACAGGGTTTGCCCTGTTGGACTTATAGTGATGGGAATCCGGTCGTCTGTCGAAGGCTCAAATAGAGGAGTAGGAGTCCTCCCCTTGACTTCCCCATCGCCAAGCTATCTTCCTCCAATCTGATGTAAGGCAAGGCCCTGGTTCTGATTTCTTCAAGTTG
Source organism: Adenophora triphylla var. japonica (assembly GCA_022495995.1). Classification (NCBI taxonomy): domain Eukaryota; kingdom Viridiplantae; phylum Streptophyta; class Magnoliopsida; order Asterales; family Campanulaceae; genus Adenophora; species Adenophora triphylla. The sequence continues at coordinate 60,877 of JAFEMH010006441.1, forward strand.
TTTCGCAGGGGTCATCACCAACTCGTTGTAGAACAATGAGCTCTTCTTCAAGCCTATATGGAATGCTTCCGTAGCGGTGGACACATCCAAGTTGGGTATAGTCACTGCCTCCTTGTTGAACCTGTGCAAATACTCTTTAAGATTTTCGTTAGCCGTTGCACAATTCTATAAAGATCACCGGTCAACTTGTCGAATGCCCTGTTACATGAAAATTGGTTAATGAACATATTAACAAGTTGAGCATAAGATGAAATAGAGTTTAGAGGGAGTCCTGTTAGCCATTTTAAGGCTGGTCCTGACAAAGTAGAGCCAAAGCCCCTGCAAAAACACGCTTCTTTAAACATAGGAGGGATACTTATGATATCCATTGATTCCCGATACAAAGAACACATGCTCGCTGGATCGGTACTCCCATCATACTTCTTCATATGAGGGACCGAGAATTTCTTCGGGATCTCCACACCGGCTATTGCAGGCACAAAACGAGACTCATTGTAGCAAGTTGGAGAGACTTGATGATACGGCAAGTTGACTCCAGCACGCTTCGGAGCAACTCCTTAATGGTTTGCATTTCCTTAACAAGTTGGTTCTCTGCGAAAAGAGGAGCATTATTAGCCCGAGGTGCGAAAGTATCGAAAGCATTAAAAAACTTCCCGTTTGCCCCATTGAGGGTGTAGCATAAGTGTAGCAAGATGATAGCGCAGTTGGCTAGCTGGTAGGCCGAATCTTGGTTGCTCGATTGGAATGGATGTCACAATTGTGCTCTCCGCCGGCAAGGTGTTGGACATAGGGATATCTCCGACATGGCTCGGTCCCGTACTCCGCACCAAACAAAGATCTAGGAAGCAAAGGTGAAAACGGAGTGGATACTTGAGTCTCACTTGCTTCCCTTTACGCGTACTATCAATGGCATTGAATATCATGGTATTCGTATGCTCCTGAGCATCCAACCGATCACCTATTTTCTTCAACATGTCCGCCATGTTGGACATTATCTCCAAATTGACAGCTTCTGCACTTGGAGGAGGGTTGCCTTGGGCATTGGAAACAGGAAGCGGCCGACTCTGACTGCTGGATGATGGATTAACCATTTCTACGCAAATAATCAAAGTTTTCCACAAACGGCGCCAAATTGTTTTGGTCAAATTTCAACAAGTGTATTTCGATGAGAAGAAAAGTGACTAAAGTGATATGAATCTAGGTACAATGATTATCAAGTTGAATAGAAATGGACACAAGATGTTTGTTGACTAGGGAAAGCCCTTGAACAACTTGTTCTCCGGCATAAAACCCCGGGAGGATTTGGCTCCTGCCTTGACCGGAAGTTTACTAAGAATTTTCTTGAGATTACAATGCTAAGAGCGTATGAAAAAGGGAGCTTAAGCTAGTGAAGAACGTGTGTGAAAATACAGTATGTGTCCCCCTTTTATACCTCAAAAAAAACTAATTAACAAAGAAGATTATGCGCCTATAAACTCGGGGAAGAGGTTGATCAAAGAGAGATATATCCGCCATTTGTTGTTTGAGGGAGAAGATAAGATCCGTTGCTGAGGAAACGTTGTTGACTTAATCTTTACTCCTTGTGACACGTGCCCTATAAAATAGGAATAGCGTTACTGGTTCCAACCTGCAGAAAGCCAAGTTGTAAATAGAACAACTCAAGTTGTTAATACCAAGTTGTTAGGTGTAAGTTGTAAAACATGTTGGCTGAAAATGCAGGGCCCAACAGAAACTATAAAATGTATATCCAGAAACTACACAAATGAATATCCAGAAACTTTCAAAATGATATCCAGAAAATATCCACAAATGAATATCCAGAAACTATAAAATGTATATCCAGAAACTACACAATTGAATATCCAGAAACTATAAAATCGATATCCAGAAATGTGTTTCTTCATAACTTATGAAGAAACGCATTTCTTCCTAGATTTTGGTTAATTTACGTGTTTGGTATTATTTTTCAATATATTCAATCATATATATGATACAACTGTCGCTGTATTTGTGCTTATACTATGAACGTTTTTGTTATTATCAACAATATACTATAAAAATGAACAAGTGTCTCGTTTTTTTCTTGGATATTTAAAATAAAAATAGCTTCATTTTGTCAACTCTGGGGTCAGGCCGTTGTTTGTTAAGTGAGAGAATTGGCTTGCCTTAGTTAAATTATGATGCTACCATGAAAAATCTTTGGTTGCACAGGAACTGAGATTGGCTGGACACTCCGGCTGCTTCCTTGCTTAGCTGGCCGCCTACACACAAAGAACAAGGTAAACTAGGCCGGGGGTGACTCCGGCGTACCCCCTCCGGCGTGAGAGTAAGGTTAGATGAACAAGGAAGGTGATAAACAATGGATGAACTTAGAGAGAGAATGCAGAGAGAGAGAGAACATACCCATGCAATGAACACTATTCACCTTTTATATCTTTGCCCCCCATGTGCCTTGCACATGGGGGACACTTGTCAATCATCCAATGGAATTGATCTCAACCAACCTCAACTTAGTGGGATTTCACTATTCACCTTGTCACATCAGTCACACATCACAAGTACTTAGGGTAAGGGACATAGGCGACAATCGATGTGCCATCGTGGGAATGCCTGCAGTTCCTAGTCGTTTAGGCGACAACCGACTATGGGCGACATCAACCGTCATGTCGCCCCAACTCGTGGGCCTGCGAGCAGCGTAATCCTCTTACTCACGAAGCGGGCAGTAGCTAGGCCATGTCTTTCGCATACCCCCATTGTACCTAAATCGATATCCCCACGTTCCTTCTAGCCGGGGTCTAAAGCAGCTCCAAGGAGCCTTATTCATCCTATGTCGCGAACACGGCAAATTCCCTTGGTCGGCCTAAGCCCAATGGGCCTGGCCCTTAATTCGCTATTGGGCCTAGTTTCTCATTATTAGGGCCCAATATAATTTATGGGGTCGTATCAGAAGCCCCCAAGTTCAAGCCTTGGATTATTCATGGTCCAGGCGAGAACTTTATTTAATGTCGCATAATTCTCGCAATTTCATCCTCCGCATTGGCGAGGAAATAGTCCTTATTCGCCACGCTCGTGCCACGTGTCGTGACGGGGGTGAGCCAGACGGTTGGGGGCCGTACACTTACGTTGAAACCGAGCCGTCCCCCCTTAAATATTCACAATAATGGGGGAATTTCAAAAATCATACTCCATTAACTCCCTCTCGTAACTCCCCCTAACCTTTCCATTCCTATACTTTTGGAGTTTAAAACCCTCTTCAAAGATTTTACACTCCGCACTTCCCCATCGCAGATACTTTTTATAATCAACTAATCCGCATATTTCGGAGCATCCTAAGGATTTCCAGGAGAAGAAGGTGGCGTATAGAGCCCTCAAACCTCCGTTTCAACTTCTCCTTCAAGCCTTCGTTCCAATCTGCAACTTACCAGGTACTTTCTCTAACTTTGCCTTCTCGCATGAATTCTCGCTTGAGTTCTTGCTTGAATTCTCGCAAGGATTCTCGCACTTTGTAATTTTAGATTTTCTTGTAAACGATTGTCCTTTTTTCCAAAACTTGTTAAGTCTGGTTGGAGCGCAATATGTGTGAGAGGGTTTTCAAAAGAGATGATGGGGGCAGGGGCTTTTACCTTAATTACAGATTCTTACTCCTTGATTAGGCGACATGAGTATGTATGCCGCCCTTTCCTCTCCCTATAATTCCTGACCCCATGCATACTTTCTTCACGAAATTATACCCCCTTCATGCCTTTGACATCTATCTCCTTAAACTGATTTTTCTAGCTCTATCGTAGCCCCCAAATTTACTTGGTCCTCCCTTCTATTCTCAGGTCATGTCTTCCTCAAACTCGACATCTGACCATGATGTTTCGGACACTTTAGCAGCTGAGACCCAAGAGCGACAACCCGTATCACAGGGTTCGTCCAACCCTGAGGTCGCCGGCTCCAGCAGCTCCTCTCACTCTCATTTACAATCTCACTATTATGTTAAGTACGGGATTAACCCGGACATCTACCACATTGAACCATATGTCGGAGATTTATCCCTTGCCGCTATGCGAGATAGAAACGATGGGGTTATAGTATTCCCGTCTCAGTTAGATGCTGGCTTTAGGGTGCTAATAGACCCCTTCCTGGTCGCTGTCTTAATCCACTCCCAAGCAGCCATAGTAGACCTTCATCCCAATGCTATTAGGGTCCTCACGAGCTACATAGTGATTTGCAGGGCCTTGAAACAAGAACCCACACTTCCCCTTTTTGTAAACTTGTTTGATGGTTATACTTCTGTGTCTCGAGGCGTGGCGTAGTTGAAAACCGCCTCTCGTCAAGTACAAGAGTCTTAAGCTTTTGACCCCCTTACCTAGAAAGGTCCATAACTGGCAATCCAATCCACTTCTGATCATATCCCGCATAGGCTGGACCCATCCATGTGATCTTGGCGACATATATACAAAAATCATAACCCGAAATGCCTTAGTTTCTGGCGACTCCCGGTTGAGAGAAATTTTTTTTAAGGTTTTGGAAGATGCCTCAGACACGGGGTTAGCGTTATTTTCCTGGCGAGATATTCTATCTCGCCCTTCTCTGCTTAGGAAAGTTGGTTTTCCCGATTATCTATACCCTGACAATGAACCTCGCTTGATCATCAAACCACTAGACCCATACCCTGGTTGGGAACGCCATTCTGGGGATGTTCTCGCCTCCGAGTGTGAGCCTTGCAAAAAGAAAGATCATTGCTGCAATGCTATGTTTGAAGTTTTAAGTACGTATTTCACTTCCCTTTATCCTTTACTTTTTCCTTTTGTTTCCCTTTATCTAACACCTTTTCTTGATCCAGGTTTTCGACACATGGACATCTCTGATAGGCGTGCAAATGCCGCGGCGAGATCTGATGGTCGCCGTAAACGCCTTACACATGCCCGCCAAGCCGATCTAGCCAAGGCCCAGGAGATAGAGCTCCCCATTTCTCGCGACGGTGATGATTCTGAAGCGATTGCTCGCGAGAAGGCAGCGATGGCCGCCGAGAAGGCAATGGGCAATCACGGAAATCAAGCAGGCGAAAACTCCTTTGAGGACATCTCGTTGTTCAACAGAAGAGAGAATGGAAGTAGAAGCGCGAAGATGATGTTGAAATCGCGGTAATAGAGCCTCCTCCGCCGCCCAAGTCCCCCAGCCTCTCGGCTCTCGCGCTCACAAAAGGGTGCGAACAGAGGAGGAAACTGAACCAATAGAGGAATCCACTGAAGGGGAGGCTGAATTGGTGAGCTGGCTCAGGGAAGGGTTCGAGATGCCCACAGAGAGAGAAGATTTGTACAATCTTGGCGTGGAAATTGCCTCTGTTCCCCTACTGGAAGGTTTCAACCTTCACTCTCGCGATCCTCACAATAGTCTGATTGGCGCCGGCATACTTGAACGGACTTGCGACAGGGCGGCCATAAGGGAAGTGGTTGAGCAGGATATTGATTTATCTTTGAATTTCGCTGGTCTTCAAATTTGCAGCGTAAGTGCCTGTCATGTAGCACTTTTCACTTGGTAATCTACTTTTACTTAGTCAACGTCCTTCACACTTAACTTTTCCCGAATTTTCATAGGTGGCGAGTACTTTGCGTGGATTCAGGGACAAGTATAAAATGGCAATGCGTGAAGCCGAGAAAGCGGATAAGGTTCGCAAGCGCGCAGCCAAGTGAGAAAGAAAAATTCAAAGGCGGATGTGGCGAGATGGAGAAGGATTTGGCAAAGGCTGCGGGGGTGAGCAACTGAAGGCCTCGGAGGTGCTGAAGGCAAGCGAGAACAAGGCCTCGCAGGCTGAAGATAAGTTGAAGGTGGTTGCCGCAGAAAAGGTGGCGCTGGAAGAGAAGATCCAAGCCCTTGAAGCCGACAACCTGGCCCTGACTTCCAAGAATGAAGACCTGGTCGCAGAGATTGCCGCCAACAAAGAGAGAGCGGAAACTGACGCCATGGATATGTACGACAAGGCCTTACTTCACGCCATGCGGGCAGCGGCGGCAAGCTCCGAGGACATCCCAGCAATAACTCCTGAACTGATTGCGAAATGGGGCTCAGAGCAGATCTACAGCGACTTTTGTCGCCGCGGTCACTCTATTGTCCCTTACGAAGAGGGAGAGTTGAAGGCTTTGGCTGCAGAAGATGAGCTTCTGGGCAAGCCAACCTGGGAGCCTCCTGAACTCATCGACAACGACGCTCTGTCCATGTGGGTGGAACTGATTGGCACGAAAGGTCAAGCTCTCCTTGCCGCCAAAAAAGCCGCTCGCGAAGCCCGCCGTGCTGCCCGACTCTCCGCTGGTGAAACACAACCTTCTGCCTCCTGATTTACTGTGGTTCTTTTCCTTAAACAATGTTTCGTGGTTGTCTCTCAAACAATTTATTTTCTCGCCTTTTAAACAATAGTGCTTTTGGGAATGTCGCGGTTTGCGACTTAAACGTTTTATTTTTTTGGATTGGTGTCGCGGTTTGCGACTTGAACAATTTGATGCTTGGTCTTTTGCAGTTTTTTGTCGCGGTTTGCGACTTAGACAGTTTGTGTGGTTGTAAGGTCGTGGTTTGCGGCCTAAACGCTTATGCTCTTTTTAAGGTGGTGTCGCGGTTTGCGACTTGATACTTTACTTTGTGTTTCTATGTGATTCTTGAACTTTTACTTAGTTATAACTTCGATGTCGCTCTTAGCGACTTGATTATACCTTTGATTACTATGCATTCTCGCCTTGACATTTACTATACAATGGTTAAGATGCCGCCATTGGCATCTCGCCTAATCCTTTGCTTTCGTAAACTTTCTTTAATGCTTCATTATGTCGCCCTGCGACACCGACTGTGTATTTTGTTATTACTCTGCTTATTGCAATTTGCGTTGAAATTCTACCTTTTTCGCTTCGATAGTTTATCGAAGACTCTTTTCTCATAACTTACCTATATACATACTACTCCCTCCAAAAGAGTGAGGCTTGTCTTTAGGCAGCCTTACTCTATTCTTAAGATCATTTGTCTAACGCACTTTGCGAAAGTGATTTAAGTCATTACTTGATAGATTTATTGTTAGATTCATCACTGTCAGATAAACTGAGAGATGAATATAACAAATTTCCTCTTTTGATATAAACCCTGTTCTATATATGTGTTCCTTTACCAAAACCAACTACCTAAGATGTTAATCAAAGTTAGGTTTAACAACTTTTCCCTTTTTTGGTAAAGTTACGCTTGATCTCGCATTTCGCTCTTCCAAGTCGCAATACAATTTTGGGACTTTTCTAGGTGCCTGAAACCGTTATCTCCAGGCACCGCGACTTGAAACCGTTATCTCCAAGCCGCAAGGTTTGGTGACTTGAAACCGTTATCTCCAAGCCACCTCCCCTTTCTCGCCCGTTAAAAAGCCGGGACTTTTCTAGGTGCCTGAAACCGTTATCTCCAGGCACCGCGACTTGAAACCGTTATCTCCAAGCCGCAAGGTTTGGTGACTTGAAACCGTTATCTCCAAGCCACCTCCCCTTTCTCGCCCGTTAAAAAGCCGGGACTTTTCTAGGTGCCTGAAACCGTTATCTCCAGGCACCGCGACTTGAAACCGTTATCTCCAAGCCGCAAGGTTTGGTGACTTGAAACCGTTATCTCCAAGCCACCTCCCTTTCTCGCCCGTTAAAAGCCGGGACTTTTCTAGGTGCACGAAACCGTTATCTCCGTGCACCGCGACTTGAAACCGTTATCTCCAAGCCGCAAGGTTTGGTGACTTGAAACCGTTATCTCCAAGCCACCTCCCCTTTCTCCAAGCTTTTAAAAGCCGGCGACTTTTCTAGGTCCGCTCTTCAAGCTTTAGCGGCAACCTCTTCGTCCGCCATCTTCAAGCTTTAGCGGCAACCTCTTCGTCCGCCATCTTCAAGCTTTAGCGGCAACCTCTTCGTCCGCCATCTTCAAGCTTTTAGCGGCAACCTCTTCGTCCGCCATCTTCAAGCTTTAGCGGCAACCTCTTCGTCCGCCATCTTCAAGCTTTAGCGGCAACCTCTTCGTCCGCCATCTTCAAGCTTTAGCGGCAACCTCTTCGTCCGCCATCTTCAAGCTTTAGCGGCAACCTCTTCGTCCGCCATCTTCAAGCTTTAGCGGCAACCTCTTCGTCCGCCATCTTCAAGCTTTAGCGGCAACCTCTTTGTCCGCCATCTTCAAGCTTTAGCGGCAACCTCTTCGTCCGCCATCTTCAAGCTTTAGCGGCAACCTCTTCGTCCGCCATCTTCAAGCTTTAGCGGCAACCTCTTTGTCCGCCATCTTCAAGCTTTAGCGGCAACCTCTTTGTCCGCCATCTTCAAGCAATAATCGGAACCATATCGTTAGAGCATCTTATAAATATAAAAACACATCATAGCATGTCGAGAGAAAAACTTCGCTTTCATCTTTATCATACAGACATTGCATGGTTCCTAGAACACCAAATTTTACATAACTTTCTCCTTTGACAATCAAAAGAACCATTTACAAGAAAAAGTTATGTAACTTTTGCTGTCTGGGGCAAAAGGCGAAAATCGAAATGACAAGGATGTCGCCATGGCTTCACTGATAGAACTGCTTGAGATGATCGACATTCCAGGCATTCTTCAATTCTTCACCATCTGGTTTCCTCAATCTATAGGTTCCTTCCCGCACCACACTCGAAATCTGGAAAGGTCCTTCCCATTTCTCGTTTAACTTGGTAAATCCGGGCTTGGCCTGTTGCTTCAACACTCCTCAAAACCCAATCTCCAACATTGAAGGACCTCCTGTTAACTCGCTTATCATCTTTGGGCTTTCATCTTCTGTTTGTAATTAATCATCTTCATTCTCGCATACATTCTCTTCTCATCAATCAGGTCAAGATCATTACACCGCCTCTGCCCGTTTCTCGCCTCGTCATAGTAAGCAACCCTGTATGTCGGCAAAGCCATCTCCGCGGGTGCCATAGCCTCAGATCCATAGGTAAGGGCAAAAGCGGTTTCCCCAGTTGAGCCTTTAACAGTAGTACGCACATACCACAAAGCAATAGGCAACTCCTCTAACCATGCTCCACTTCTTCCTTCCAGATTTTTGCGTAAGGCGACAATGACTTGCTTATTTGCCGCCTCCGCCTGACCGTTGCACTGCGGCCTATATACGGCTGACATCCAATGTTTGACGTTGACTCTGGAGCATTCCGCTGAAAACTTTTTCCCGAACTGAGTGCCGTGATCTGAAATAATAACCCTTGGAACCCCATACCTACACCAAATGTTTTCTTGCACAAACTTTATAACTTGATCTTCGCTGATTGTCGCCAACGCCTTCGCCTCAGTCCATTTTGTGAAATAATCCACAGCGACAACCACATGCTGACAACCACCCTTGGCCTTTGGGAATGGCCCTATCAAATCAATCCCCCACATGTCAAACGGCCATGTCGGCACAATAGGAGTTTGCTCTGTGGCGGGAATCCGAGGAATGTTGCCAAATCTTTGACATTTCTCGCACTTCTTCACGTACATCTCCGCATCTTTCCTCAGGCTTGGCCAGTAATATCCATGGAACAACACTTTGTCAGCTAACTTTCTCGCACCGGGATGGCCACCACATACCCCCTCATGGATCTCGAACAAAACCTTCGTAACCAAGCCGGGCTCAACACACCTCATTAGTGGTTTTGAAAAAGACCTCCTATACAATACTCCATCCTGCACAGTGAATCTGGGGGATGTCGCCTTTATCATTTTTGCCTTGCCCTCATCTGGCGGCAGCTCTCCTTTCTCTAGAAATTCCTTCATTTCCACAACCCAATCCTTCTCGCCATCGGCAATCTCAGCGACAATCGGTCTATCGATCACCGGCATATCCACGTATTCAACCATTGGTTCACCGGCATTGCTCTGCTCCTCAGATCCCACCGTCCTACTCAACTCATCAGCTCGCGAATTATCAGCTCTGTCAACTCGCACCAACTCCCAGAACTCAAAACTTTTTAACAAGCTTCTCGCCAAGTCACAATATTTCGTTAGCACCACATTCAACACTCCATACTCGCCATTTACCTGATTGACAATTAACTGGGAATCCGAGTGAATCGCTATTTTCGTCAACCCAATATCTCGTGCCAATTCTACCCCGGCAATCAAAGCCTCATACTCTGCTTGATTATTAGAGACGTTGAACTTGAACCTTAGGGCTTTCTCATACTTTAACTCCCCATCCGGCGAAGTCAGGGTGATTCCCGCACCGCCTTTATCCTTTGAAGATGACCCATCAACATACAGAACCCAACAATCAACTGGCCTTTCCTCCTCTTCCCGCAAACAGGGCCCTACCTTCTTTTCCGCTTTCTTCCTTACTAAGTCTTCCATCAATTCCTCCTGCGACTTCGTGAAAGATGTCTCAACGATGAAATCTGCCAGCGCCTGTGCCTTAATTGCCCGGCGAGCTTCATACTTTAAATCAAACTCAGTTAACTCAATTGACCATTTCAAAGAATCTTCCCGCGGCATCGTCGCCGCAAAATTTTTCTCAAGGGAGCATCACTTAACACAACAATGGTATGCGCGACAAAATAAGCTCTTAATTTTCTCGCGGCTACTACCAAAGCATAGGCCAACTTCTCGGCATTAAAGTACCTTGACTCTACCTCGCTCAATGCCTTAGACACATAGTAAATCGGTCTTTGAATCCCCTTCTCTTCTCGCACAAGAACCGCGGCCACTGCCAAGTCTGAAGCCGCCAAATAAACAAATAACTCTTCTCCCTCAACAGGACTACATAACAACGGCGGCTTTCCCAGATATATTTTCATTTGTTCAAATGCGGCATCACACTCTTCATCCCAAGCAAAACTCTTCACCCCTTTCAACACCTTAAAGAACGGCAAACACTTTTCGGCCAACTTAGAGATGAATCTCCCCAAGGCTATAATCCTACCATTCAACCTTTGTATCTCGCGTATCGACCGGGGCGGCGACATCTCCAATAAAGCCTGAATTTTTTCGGGATTAGCCTCTATCCCGCGCCTATTCACTAGAAAGCCCAAGAATTTTCCCGCAGTCACTCCGAACGTACACTTGCTGGGATTCAATTTCATTGAGTTTCTCCTCAAATTTTCGAACGTCTCGGCGAGATCCAACACATGATCATACTCCTTCGTTTTTATTACCATGTCATCTATATATGCTTCCAGGTTTCGCCCAATCTGCGACTTGAAAACCTCATTCACCATTCGCTGATAAGTCGCCCCGGCATTCTTCAAGCCGAAGGGCATCATCTTGTAATGTAAATTTCCTTTAGGAGTTCGGAAAGCCGTTTTAGCCTTATCATCCTCGCACATCTTGATTTGATGATACCCCGAGTATGCATCAATGAAGCTAAAAACCCTATGGCCGGCAATCGAATCCACCAATTTATCAATTCTCGGAAGCGGGTAACAATCTTTGGGACAGGCAGTATTCAAATCAGTAAAGTCAATGCACATTCTCCACTTCTTATTTGACTTTAAAACCATCACAGGACAAGCTAACCACTCGGGATACTGAATCTGCTCAATGATTCCCGCCTTCAACAATTTATCCACCTCTTTCAAAACCGCGTCTTCCTTTTCTGGCGACAAATGTCTGACCCTCTGCTTGAAAGGCTCTACATTAGGATCTCGTATCAGACAGTGTAAAGCGACATTCTCATCTATTCCCTTCATATCCTCAGGCCTCCATGCAAACACATCCAAGTTATCTTTAAGAAATTCGACCAATTGTTCTCGCTCATCCCTGAACAATTGTTTCCCGATCTTAACTCGCTGCTCCGGGAAGTAACGGTTGATCTCCACTTCTTCTAGCTCCTCTCCTGCCTGGAGCTCGGGCTCATCTCGCGTCTGCAAAGTCTCAACTTCTATCCTTTTCCGCTTTTTACTTTCCCGGGCCCTTGCGGGAATCATCTTTCCAGTATCAGCAAATGTCTTTCCTGTAGGACACCCATCGGGGGTCTCCACCTCTATCATCTCGCAATCTTCCTCAGTTTCACTATCAATAATTTCCTCAATCACGATCTCCTCAACCCTGGGCTCCCCCATGTCGACAAACTGCACCACCCTAGCGTAGCTTAAGCTTGGCGTCCCATTCACAACTTCAATTCCCAAAACCATCTCGCCTTTAGCGTTCTGACCGGCGCGCCTCTGGCTGGAATCTCGCCCACTGAAAACTTTGATTACTTCTTCAATCATTTCTGGGGCCCTTTGTGCCTCAGCGACAACCACAGCTTTGTCGTTCTCCAAACTCTCCGTTGTCGCTGAATCACTTTCACATTCGCTAAGCTCAACCATATTTATCCTCAGTTGGCGAGAATCTGACTTTGTCACCAACGAACAAGTGGCTTTCCCTTTTGCTTTTACCATCTCCTTCTTTTTTCTCGCAACCGAGATAGCCTCACTCTTGGGCGGGATACCACGGGCCGTGGGGTACTTTACCCTCTGATGCGGGATGGACAGCACCATTTCAAAACTTAGCAAAAAGGGAATTCCAACTATCGCGTTGTACGCGGAAACCAGATCAATCACAAAAAACTCCACCATCTCGCTTCTTACCATCTCGCCTTCACCAATCTCTACTTCCAACAGGATTGTCCCTTTCACCTTAACTGAGTGGTTTGTAAATCCTTCAAGGCATCCCTGGTAGGGCACCAGATTAGCGTCAGAGTAGTTCATCCTTTTGAAGGCTTCATAGTACAACACATTCCTGCTAGCTCCCGAATCAACCATCACTCATTTGTACTACATTGTTTCCCGGGCATATAGTGATAATAACAGGTTGGCTCCCATGACCCTTTGTTGCGGCAAGCTCACTTCTCGAAAAGCTAATCACCTTATCTTCGCTGGCGGCAAATGGGGGAATATCAAAACTGTGCGCCAACATCATTATTTGATTGTCCAACTGCGCGACACTTGGCAGTGGGTCCTGAATCACATCGATTACGTTTCGACCCTGGGCTCTATCTTGTCGCCCTCCTTCTTCTCGCCTCGCAGCGCCCTCGAGATATTGTTTGAATTCGCCTTTATCAATCCTGACCTGAATCAACTTTCTCAAATTATAACAATCTTCTATTGTATGCCCCTTGTCTTTATGAAAATCGCAATATTTACTTGGATCCCGAGCCCCATAAGTATCTTCTCGAATGGGATAAGGCTCTGGAAATTCCTCTTTCCTCCAAATCTCGCTCAAAGTAGTGTTCAATTTGCTAAACTTAATGATCTTTCCCTGTTCCTGACCTCTACCTCGACCCCCTTTGTTTCCGCCAGTACGAGATCCACTGCGACCTCCTCGATCAACCTTACTTTCCTCTTTGACAACTTCAATCCGCTCTTTGGCACTTTTCTTGCCGGTGCCTGCTGCAGGAGGGGCGGCCTTAACAGCTTCCTTCTCAAAACCACTACGGTAAGCTCTAACCCTTTCGTACAACTCGCCGGTTGTCTTCGGCAAGCGCATACAGAACTCTGCCTTGAACATGCCCGGCAACAGCCCAGAGTTAAATAGCATAACAATCTCGCTCTGACTGACGTCTGCAATCCGGTTCGCGACCTCCATAAATCTATCTGTGAAAGCCGAAATGCTTTCTCCTTCATACTGTTTCAAACTACACAATTCGGTCTTTTGAGCGGGCTGCGCTCCTGATCCACTGAATCTCGCCAAAAACTTATTTTTGAGGTCCTGATACCCCATCACTGATTCCGCTGGCTGCGCCAAGAACCATTCCAATGCGTGATCAGCAAGGGTGCTCGCAAACGCCTTGCAGATTATAGCCTCATTGTCGGTCAGCAGCGACAACGTTACCTCAAACCCTCCAATATGAGTATTAGCTCTAGTGTTCCCCGAATAACTAGGTAGATTTGGCATGCGGAAAGCAGGGTCAGGGGCGGCAATCTGAATACTCTTTACAAACGGGGCCAGATAAGAGCCTTTCACTTCCTGGGGCTTGTTTCCCGCTTCCAACTCTTTAATTTTCTTAGCCATCTCCACCATTTCGGATTTCCATTTATCATCTTCACTTTTCTTCGCCTTCTCCAACTCAGCGGCTTTGGCTAATTCTACGGCTTTCAAAGCTTCGGCCACTCTAATAGCCTCCGCGATCTTGTCGGCTTCGGCGGCTTTCTGCGCCCTTTGTCTATCACTTCTTTCTCTATCGATCCTTTCTCGCCGCCTACGATCTTCGTCCCGCTAGCCGACATTTCTTCTCGACGAGCTCTGTCGGAGTGCCTTGATCTGTGGGACTTTTCCCTTACATACGTTTCATCATCGGAATACCTCGAGCGACTTGGCGCATAATCTCTGTCGGCTGTGGATCCCTCCTCACTTTCATATCCAAAATAGTAAGAGTCATCTCGCGAATTTCCCGATTTATGATAAATTCTTCCCTCTTCAATACGATCAGCACGTCTCCTTTTGACCCTTTCAGACCTCGCTCTTTCATCCTCTTGATGCTTGCGAACCCTTTCCTCATTCTCGGGAGGCGAGATGGCCCTTGTTCGCCCTTCGTCCCTCCTGGATGCATTTCGGCTAGCGCTTTGCCTCCCTCTATCCCGCCCTTCCACTTCGACTGACAGCTCTGGCGGGATCACCGTGGGTGCCTGGCCTATCTTTTTTAACCGCTCATTGTTCGCGAGAACCTTCATCAAATAGGCGTTCTCGTTCCTTAGCCGTTCAGCTTCGGCCCGGGCACTCTGGGTTTTAGATGGAACGGGGTCTCGCTGTCCTTCCTTTCCTTTATTTCTCGCTTCTCGCTCTCTATCTTCTCGCCTACGGGCGCTCCTTACGGCCGAATCTGTCTCAGAAGTGTGGACATCGCCTTCGCGAGCAGTTCCTGATCTCGCCCCGCGGGCATCCTTGCGAGTATCCTTGGCATTTGGAGTTTCCGTCATAGGGTTCTGGGCTCCCTTGGCCTGAGTATCCTTTTCTTGTACCATTTTAACTATATTCTGGGCTTTTAAACAATCCCAAACTGATCACAATCAACTTCAACACCAAATAACCACCTTTAAAACACCTCTCAGCAAGAACACGAAACTGAAGAAACACCAAACCTAATTCACAGTAACCTTCTCAGTAAACCTTCTAACCTTTCCCAATAATCTTCCAACCAAAACAAGGAACAAAAATCAGGTCCCGGCAACGGAACCAACTGATGCTACCATGAAAAATCTTTGGTTGCACAGGAACTGAGATTGGCTGGACACTCCGGCTGCTTCCTTGCTTAGTTGGCCGCCTACACACAAAGAACAAGGTAAACTAGGCCGGGGGTGACTCCGGCGTACCCCCTCCGGCGTGAGAGTAAGGTTAGATGAACAAGGAAGGTGATAAACAATGGATGAACTTAGAGAGAGAATGCAGAGAGAGAGAGAACATACCCATGCAATGAACACTATTCACCTTTTATATCCCTAAGCCCCCCATGTGCCTTGCACATGGGGGACACTTGTCAATCATCCAATGGAATTGATCTCAACCAACCTCAACTTAGTGGGATTTCACTATTCACCTTGTCACATCAGTCACACATCACAAGTACTTAGGGTAAGGGACATAGGCGACAATCGATGTGCCATCATGGGAATGCCCAGAGTTCCTAGTCGTTTAGGCGACAACCTGACTATGGGCGACATCAACTGTCATGTCGCCCCAACTCAGGGGGCCTGCGAGCAGCGTAATCCTCTTACTCATGAAGCGGGCAGTAGCTAGGCCATGTCTTTCGCATACCCCCATTGTACCTAAATCGATATCCCCACGTTCCTTCTCGCCGGGGTCTAAAACAGCTCCAAGGAGCCTTATTCATCCTATGTCGCGAACACGGCAAATTCCCTTGGTCGGCCTAAGCCCAATGGGCCTGGCCCTTAATTCGCTATTGGGCCTAGTTTCTCATTATTAGGGCCCAATATAATTTATGGGGTCGTATCAAATTATAATTTCGTCACTCCACAATCAGTCTGAGAAGCGAAAATAGAATCTCTAATTAGTGATTAATACCCATAGCTTGCTGTACAAGAATAATTAAATACTCCCTCCGATCCATGATTTTATAGACTTTTGGGTTTTGCACGGAAATTAAGGAGGAATTATTATATTGAAAGTGTTGTGAGTGTGAAAATTGTTGGAAATTAAATTAATAAGCACCACAGATTAAACAACAATTTAATCAACAGTAGAGGATTTTATTGATCAAGTTAAGAACGTACCAATTAAGATGCCAATAGCAAAACCGAAGGCCAAGGAACAGGATCAGGAAAACAAACAGAAACAAGAAATCAAACGGTTAGAAAACTTATCGTGATTTGATCGAGTCGCCTTAGGAAGACTGTCCTAAGAGAAAATATTGCCCCCAATTGGTGCAACTCAGGTACAGGCAAATTTCTCCGAGGATAAAACGATCACGGACTACGTACCACAGAGCAGCACACAGGTAGGTAGTCACCGGCGGTCCTATCTCAATCGCCTTGAATCTCACGAACAAATCTCTATGAACGGGAGTAATCGATCAATGAATAAAAGCAAGAGAATTGTGTTTCTCTTCAATATTCATGTACCAAAAACGGCTGGGAGGAAGAGAGTATTTATATGTATGGAATAAATTAGGTTTTAGGTTTAATTAAGCCTAAAAACCTGCTCCAGTTCGGCCCAGGAAAAGTCAAATCCCGTCACAAGCGCGGCCGCTCTTAAGGAGAGGGCGACCGCGCTCAACTCCTGGAAATCAAGATGAGCTCTCGGCCCTTAAGCGCGGCCGCCCTCGGCCTAAGCGCGGTCGCGCTACTTGGCAGAAACTCCAGACGCGATTTTTCCCTTGGCCAAAATCAGTTCAAGCCCAATGACACTCCAAGGTCATATGCTATGAACTTTAACACCACATATACAAATATTCCAACAATCCCCCACAAGTTCATAGAAATATGACGTGTACAGATTGTCCATTGCCATGCTTTCAATAATGGTACCTTCCGGCTTGAACCACTACCTATGTTATCCAACGCAAACCTCCACGGGACCAGATGAACGGGTGTCTTGAATCTGATGCCTTTGGATGTAGAGGCCTTTGCTGGTAACAAACACGACAAAAGCTATGATAGGCCCTCTATCGAACACTTGACGCTTATAAGCCATACGTCCCGATCCTCTATCATGAATGCTTTCAAGGAATAACCCAAATTTCTCTAGTTGCGGCCAACAACAACACTCACTTAGCTGGGCATCTCAGAAGATGTACTGCTAACATCTTGTCTAAAAGACTTGATCCCATTCAAAGTTCCAAACTTTTACTTAATTAGTAGCAATGAGCACCTCTAGGCTATTCAGGGGATAGACTCAGACATGTAACATGTCAATCTATTTATTAGTGCTCCGACTCACCCCACAGCTTGTTATTACCACATTGAATCTCCTTTGTGGGATCTCCACTCAGGTAGATTGGGTTGCTACTGCGTTTGAGTCGAGACGGGGTTCGATCCCATCCCCAACCTAGATTTTTGAACAAGAGCAAATTCTAGCCCTTTGGTTAAAGGATCACCTGTGTTATCCTTGGTACCAACATAATCAACGACTATCACCTTAGAGACACTAAATCCCTTATAGATTTTAATCTAACTTGGATGTGCCTCCTAGTTTTACGGTTGTACTTGACACTTTTCGGTTTCTCAATTGTGGCGGTGTTGTCACAATGTACGAGATAACAGGCATGGGCTTCGACCATGGGCAACTCGGACATAAGTCCTCGAAGCCATTCGGCTTCCAATCCGGTAGTATCAAGGGCAACTAATTCGGCCTCAAATGTAGACCTAGACAACAGAGTTTGTTTGGTCGACCTCCAACGGCTAACGGCTCCGCCTAAGGTGAAAACATACCCCGTACAGCCATAACTCCCGGAGTTATAGGCAATCCAGCTTGCATCACTATATCCTTCAAGAACAGAAGGATATCTACCGTAATGCAGCCCAAGGGAAACCGTTCCCTTCAAGTACTTGAGAACTCTATCAAGAGCTTTCCAATGTGCTTTATTTGGACATTGAGTATATCTAGCCAACCTAGTAACCGAATAGGATATATCAGGTCTAGTACAATTGGCAAGATACATCAAACTTCCAATAATTTGAGAATATCTCAACTGAGCCATCGGTACTCCACTTTCATTCTTAGTAAGAGCAGATGAAGGGTCATATGGAGTCTTAGCTACCTTGCAATTCTTATAACCAAATTTCGCAATTACACTTTCAGTATAATGAGATTGCGATATGGTTATGCCACTAGTTGAACGAGTCAACTTAAGGCCAAGAATCACACTTGCTACTCCCATATCTTTCATCTCAAACTTACCTTTCAAGAATGCCTTAGTAGTATCAATTATCCTCATATCCGTTCCAAACAACAGAAAATCATCGACATACAGACATAAGAAAATACTACTATCACCAATACTCTTGCTATAAACACACTTATCAAACTCATTATTAACAAAGCCAAACGATGAGATAATTTTATCAAATTTCTCATGCCATTGCTTAGGGGCTTGTTTAAGTCCATACAAGGACTTAACAAGTTTACAAACCTTTCTCTCATTGCCAGGGGCCTCAAAACCTTCAGGTTGATCCATATAAATTTCTTCCTCAAGATCGCCATGCAAGAAGGCGGTCTTCACATCCATCTGATGGATAGGAAGATCATATACTGAGGCCAATGCGATAAGCATTCGGATTGTAGTCATTCTAGCAGCGGCGAATAGGTATCGAAATAGTCTATTCCCTCCATTTGCTTGAATCCCTTAGCCACTAACCTAGCCTTAAACTTGTCAACGGTTCCATCCGGTTTCAGTTTCCTTTTAAAGACCCACTTACATCCTATCGTGCTACAACCAGGAGGGAGATCGACCAATTCCCATGTCCCATTAGAGACAATAGAATCCATCTCACTCTTAACAGCATCCTTCCACTGCTTGGCATCAGAAGTAGCCTTAGCAGCTTTGAAGGTTAGAGGATCACCCTCGACATTGTAAGTGATAAAATCATTTCCAAAGTCCTTGGTGGTCCTTGCCCTTTTGCTCCTCCTTGGTTCAATCTCATCGTCAGAATGAGTTGCACTGGAATCAACCCCCACATTGGTCAGCTCCTCTACTTGAGCAGGAATGGAATTAGTGGTTGGGTTGGATTCCTTAGGAAGTCCGTTCTTCATAGGAAACACATCCTCAAAAAATGTTGCATCACGTAACTCAACTATAGAGTTCACATCTATGCCGAAATTTCGGATTTTATAATGAGAAATCTCAATGCATAACTTGTTTTGAATAACCTATAAAGATAGCATCAACAGTTTTAGGTCCAAGCTTTTTCCTTTTATGTGCGGGTACAAGTACCTTTGCAAGGCACCCCCACACTTTTAAGTGTTTCAAGCTAGCATGTCGACCTCTCCAAAGTTCAAACGGACTTTCCTTTCTATGTTTAGGAGGGACTCTATTCAGAATATGGCAAGCCGTATTCAAAGCCTCTCCCCACATATATTTGGGCAGTCGAACTTATGAGCAAGCTTGTTAATCATATCAGTAAGGGTTCTATTCTTACGTTCTGCAACACCATTTGATTGAGGGGTGTAGGGAGGAGTCTCTTCATGTACTATTCCGTTTTCTTGGCAATAATACATGAAGGGGTTAGACTCATATTCACCTCCTCTATCAGACCTTAACCGTTTAAGTTTCTTGCCAGTTTGTGTTTCTGCTTCGTTCTTAAATATAATGAATTTATCTAATGCTTCATCCTTAGAACTAAGCAAATAGACATAACAGTATTTACTAGCATCATCAATAAAGGTGAGAAAGTATTTCTTTTTATCTTTGGTCAACACGCCATTAAATTCACAAATATCAGTATGAACTAAATCTAGTATTTCAGAATTTCTCACAACCGTTTTAAACGGACCTTTTGTAGATTTAGCTTCAACACATACATGACACTTAGAACTTTTATCAATAGCATGTTTAGGAATAATATCTAAGTTCATCATTCTTTTCACAGAATCATAGTTAATATGTCCTAAACGACCATGCCAAACATTTGAAGATTCAATGGAATAAGAAACAGGATAATCAATAGAACTAAAATTATTGTGCAAACACACATCAGTTTCAACTCTAATTTTAAATAAACCATCCGAGGAATAACCTTTCCCCACAAAACTACCAGAATCCAAAATTATAACCTTATTACACTTAAATGAAATCTCAAATCCTTCCCTAACTAGACTAGAACCACTAATAATATTGCGACGAATATCAGGAACGTGATACACTTGATGCAAGGTAAGAATGCGCCCATTAGGAAACCTCAGGTCCACGCGTCCGATCCCAAGCACCTTTGCGGCACTAGAGTTCCCCATCGTCAGCGATCTACCACGCTCGAGTGGTAAGACACAAATAGCAATTTATCGGCACAAACGTGCACATTTGCCCCAGTGTCAACTAGCCACTCGTTGGGTTCATAGACGATAAAGAGTTCGGGACAAGAAGTTACATACTTTGTAACATTGCGGGTCGGGCGTCAACTCCGGGTGCGTCGAGTCGGGATCATCATAATCCTTCGGACCCAACACCATGTTGACGGCGGGATGGTCATCAGCGAGAGGCTTGTGGTCCTTTTCCTTTCTTGGACGGGCGAGTCCCTAGAAAAGTGTCCACCTTCTCCACAATTCCAGCGGATTCTGTTTTGCTCTTGGCTTCCTAAAGTTATTTTTCTTAACTTTAAGTTTATCATGGTTTTCTTTATCCTTAGAAGTTTTCACACCTTTTCCTTTAAACTTGCTTTTACCGGTTATCATATTAGCAGCCGGCCTCCACGGTACACTCGGTTGGTTACCGTTATGCACCTCTGAATCGCAATTGCATTCATCAATTCATTGAGTGTCAAGTTTCGATACGATGCTTGAGGGTCATACCGAATTCCCCCAAGATCGAGGAAACTTCTCAATGATAGCCATGACAACGAACTTATCGGGAAGTCCCATGTCGGCATCCTTGAGTGACTGCAAAATGATTTGGAGTTCGTGCACTTGGTCGGTCACCGAGCTTTCCCTCACTCATGTGATAATTCGGGAACTTTCCCACTTGGTACTTTTCCACACGGAGTCATCGGTGCTTTGTACTTCGTGGAAAGCGTTTCCCACAGTGGACGGCGGTGAGAGGAGCAGAGCAATAAACATCAAAGAGTGCATTCGACAAAGGCGACAGAATGCATCCTCGGGCAACATCGTCTGCTCCTTCCACGGTTTACCAGCGGCCACATTAACTGGATCATCACCATTCGGGCGGGACATTTGGATGTCGGCATACCGGACATGCCCTTAATTGACGGCCCGGATCTTCATGCGTTCGGACCAACGCTTGAAGTTCTTGCCACCGAACTTCTCAGGAAGATCGGAGGTGTCAACTAGGGACTTAAAGGGAGAGCTAGAGGAACCACCGAGACATGATCAAATAAAACTATTTTCTCTTAGACTGTTGGAAATTAAATTAATAAGCACCACAGATTAAACAACAATTTAATCAACAGTAGGGGATTTTATTGATCAAGTCAAGAACGTACCAATTAAGATGCCAATAGCAAAACCGAAGGCCAAGGAACAGGATCAGGAAAACAAACAGAAACAAGAAATCAAACGGTTAGAAAACTTATCGTGATTTGATCGAGTCGCCTTAGGAAGACTGTCCTAAGAGAAAATATTGCCCCCAATTGGTGCAACTCAGGTACAGGCAAATTTCTCCGAGGATAAAACGATCACGGACTACGTACCACAGAGCAGCACACAGGTAGGTAGTCACCGGCGGTCCTATCTCAATCGCCTTGAATCTCACGAACAAATCTCTATGAACGGGAGTAATCGATCAATGAATAAAAGCAAGAGAATTGTGTTTCTCTTCAATATTCATGTACCAAAAACGGCTGGGAGGAAGAGAGTATTTATATGTATGGAATAAATTAGGTTTTAGGTTTAATTAAGCCTAAAAACCTGCTCCAGTTCGGCCCAGAAAAAGTCAAATCCCGTCACAAGCGCGGCCGCTCTTAAGGAGAGCGCGACCGCGCTCAACTCCTGGAAATCAAGATGAGCTCTCGGCCCTTAAGCGCGGCCGCCCTCGGCCTAAGCGCGGTCGCGCTACTTGGCAGAAACTCCAGACGCGATTTTTCCCTTGGCCAAAATCAGTTCAAGCCCAATGACACTCCAAGGTCATATGATATGAACTTTAACACCACATATACAAATATTCCAACAAAAATAAAATAGGAGAGAGAATGAGTGGAGAGAATAGTAATTATAATGGTGATGTGAGTATTAAAATAATGTAGGAGAGAGAATGAGTGGAAGAAATAGTAAATATTCCTTTCCATTTTAGGAAAGTATATATTATTATGGGACGCTCAAAAAGAAAAGTTTATATATTATCATGAGACGGTAGGCGTAAACAAGAAGGATTATTTTTAAGAAAAGGTACAAGTGCGCTTTCACACCACAAGTGAGTCATTGATAACAATGATAAGGGGAGTCGAGTCATGAGGTCCTAGGTTTGGGTGACAGAAATATGAAATACTGTACTGATTATGTTTCAAAATAAATATTCAAACTTGTTATAACAGAGTATATGTATAAAATAGAAATTAAATAACAATCACACAGTATACAGATATATGTAATTCATTAATTTTGCTACGTTCACGGGCATAGTAAGAGAATATTATTATTTTCTGAAAATAAACAAATTACAATTTCTATTCTA
Source organism: Adenophora triphylla var. japonica (assembly GCA_022495995.1). Classification (NCBI taxonomy): domain Eukaryota; kingdom Viridiplantae; phylum Streptophyta; class Magnoliopsida; order Asterales; family Campanulaceae; genus Adenophora; species Adenophora triphylla. The sequence continues at coordinate 83,632 of JAFEMH010006441.1, forward strand.
GTTCACGAATTCTTGGAAAAGAATTTCTTTATGTGCAAACCCTATATCTAGAAAACAAATGAGCAAGAAAACTACAAATATGATTGGGGGTAGTCTCTATTGATATGCCTAATAGCCACATGAAAGGCACGGTCGCTCAATTTAGACAGAAATTTGTTGCGGTCACGCGCCCCATGCCACGCGGTCTCTCTCCCCAGCCGTGTCACAGGAATTCCGAATTTACTTGTTTAATCCCCTAATTTAGGCGTTCCCAACTTAAATGACACCTAATCCAACAAATCTGCACTTTGACATCTAGACTTCAGATTATAAACAGAACTCCCACTCTGCCTCATATGCTATATAGTAGATGCGAACATTCAGCAAGTATAAGCAAAGTTGAAACTTGATAGTTGGAACGGATTTCATGAACATGTCGACATGATTGTCCGTAATACTCACTTTCTTCACCTTGATCCGCTTCTCACTTCTTAGAAAATGATACCTCACATCTATGTGTTTGATCCTCTCGTGATAAACCTGATCCTTGGCCAAACAAATTGCACTCAAACTGTTACAAAATATTGTAGCTTGACCTGATGTAACCCAAGGTCGCTGATCAAACCCTTTAGCCATATTTCCTCCTTAGCAGATTTTGTCAATGCCATGTACTCCGCCTCCATAGTAGACGATGCCAATGTCGATTCTAGAGTAGCCTTCCAACTGACAACAGACCCACCAAGAGTGAACACATACCCGGTCATAGATCTCCTCGTTCAACATCTCTAGAGCAGTCTGAATCACAATAACCCTCAACTGCACATTCTTTACCACCTCCATAAATGAGCTCAACATCTGATGTACCCCGACTTAGGTGCAAAGGCAACCGACAGACGTGCATTCGATGCACTCGTGGAACCTAACGGCTTTATCGTAGACATGCCAAACCTCTCTAAAACTTTCTTGATATAACCTTTCTGTGATAAGAACAGCTTTCATTGACTTCTATCCCTATAGATCTCCATAACTAGAATATTCTTTCCCGCACCCAAATCCTTCATCTCGAACTCTTCAGACAGTAGACCCTTCAATGTTTGGATATTCGTCTTCTTTACAGCCGCTAGGGGTGTAAATGGTTCGGTTAGGTAGAATTTATTGACCAAACCACAAGTCATCGGTTTGGAAAAATTCCAAAACGAGCCGAACCATGAAAAAATTCAACCGAACCAAACCAAACCGCTATGGTTTGGTTCAGTTTGGTTCAAACCACGGTTTAATTATGTGTTTCAAACCAAGGTTAATACCGTGGTTAAAACCATGTTTTAGATACGATTCAAAATACGATTAAGAACGCAACTCATTATCAGATTTATTGAAATTTTCTGTGATCACGAAAGAATAGCGAAAGATGCGGGTGTTTAAAAGTAAAGCCAGAGAAAGAGAGAGACTAGAGGAAGAAAGAGATCGAAGGAAGAATAACACTTAACAATTTCGACCGTGGAGAGATCTTGGTTATTAATGTGTCGCAATAAATATAACAAATAATGAAATTAATATTAAATAAGATACAAAATGGGAGTTAGGATTAGATGTAATATAGGTTTTTTTATTGATATAACAGTAAATATTAATATATATACGAAAATCTTAAATAAGATACAAAACGGGGTTATGATTAGTTTATGTAATGTGGTTTGTTCTGGTGGTTTGGTTTGGTCTCGCGGTTCGGTTTGGTAGTTCGGTCTCGCGGTCTCAAACCTCGGTTTGTTTTGGTTTGGTTCGGTTTGGTCTGGGAGGGTCAGACCACAAACCCGAATCACCATTCATACTTGAAAATTGAACCAAACCACATGGTTTGATTCAGTTCGGTCTCAAACCGTGATTTGAACAAAACCACTTACACCCCTAACATCCGCTATCAAAATATCGTCAACATAAAGAACCAAATAGATGATCGAACCATTCACCAACTTATTGTGATACAAATAACAATTATACGGGCTCTACTACCAGAGACACTGAGTCTTTACCGACGGAATGACCATCAACGGAATGATTCTGTCGCTATATAGCGACGAAAATTATGCTTTAGCGACGAAATATTTTGACGGCATTTTCACCGACGGAATTCAATTCCGTCGCTAAAAACGAAAATTCATCAAATATTCATTTCATTACCGCCACTAGATTGGCGCCTGAATTACCGACAGAATATTCCGTCGCTAGTGCTTTCTCAGCGGCGGAATTATTCCGTCGGTGAAAATTTAATATTTTTTTATTTTTTTTAAATAAACCAGCGACGGAATGTTTCCGTCAGTGATAAATTAATTTTATTTATTTATCAGCGACGGAAAGATTCCGTCGGTGATTATCATTTAATTTTTAATTAATCAGCGACGGAATTATTTCGTCGGTAGAAATTAAATATTTTTTTTTTTTTTTAAAATAAACCACCGACGGAATATTTCCGTCGGTGATAAATTAATTTTTTTTAATTTTTTTATTTATCAGCGACGAAAATATTTCGTCGATGATTATAACATTTAATTTTAAATTATTTTTAATTAATCAACGACGAAATCATTCCGTCGGTAGAAATTAAATATTTTTTAATTTTTTTTTAAATAAACCAGCGACGAAAATATTCCTTCGGTGATAATTTTTTTTTTTTTTTTAATTTATCAGCGACAGATTTATTCCGTCAATGATTATAGCATTTCATTTTTAATTATTTTTAATTAAACAGCGACGAAATTATTCTGTCGGTGATAAATTATTTTTGTTTTTTTAATTTTTTTATTTATCAGCGACGGAAATATTCCGTCGGTGATTATAAAATTTTATTTTTAATTATTTTTAGAACTAATTAACAAAATAACTAACTGAAAACATTTAAAAATTTAACTAGAAACGTTAGAAAATTGACTGGAATTTCAAAAAACTAACCAAAATTTTGAAAAACTGACTGAAATTCTAATAAACTAACTGGAAACATTAAAAACTGACTGAAATTCTAAAAAACTAACTGAAAACATTAAAAAACTGACTGGAATTTCAATAAACTAACTGAAAACTTTAAAAAACTGACTGAAAACGTTAAAAAAATTAACTGAAAACGTTAAAAAACTTACTGAAATTCTAATAAACTAACTGAAAACGTTAAAAAACTGACTGAAATTCTAAAAAACTAACTGAAAATGTTAAAAAACCGACTGAAATTTCAAACGGTTATAAGTATATGAGATTTGAGATTTAGAGTTTAGGGTTTAGGGGTTAGGGTATAAGTATATGAGATTTGAGATTTAGAGTTTAGGGTTTTTGCTTAGGGTTAGAGTTTAAGGTTTAGGGGTATAGGGTTTAGGGTTTATGGTTTAGGGGTTAGGATTTAGGGTTTAGGGGTTAGGGTTTAGGAGTAAGGGTTTAGGGTTTATGGTTTAGGGATATGATTTAAGGGTTGGGGTATAAGTATATAAATGAGATTTGAGATTTAGGATTTAGGGTTTACGCTTAGGGTTAGAGTTTAGGATTTAGGGGTATAAGTATATGATTTAGGGTTTAGGGGTTGGGGTAGTATACTAGCGGTAGTATAGTGGTGGTAGTGGTAGTAGTAGTAATGGTGGTAGTGTGGTAGTAGTGGTAGTAGTGGTGGTCGTGGGGTGTTAGTGTAAATGATAAGAAATACATGGGGTGTTAGTTTAAATGTAGTGTATGCATGCTTTTAAATAGGTTTATGTACGTATGTTAGCTGGGAGCCATGTTGATGCTATGAAATCCATGATTTTAGTGTAAATGTAGTGTATGTTTTCTTTTCTAAGATTAAACCTAAATCATAATGAATTAAGTAAATATTATACTCACAACTTTAGTGATTAAAGAGAACATTTTTTTATCACAAGGATAATATGTGAAGCTAAATGTTGCATTTATACCATTTCAAAATAATAATCTCGCTTCTTTTATTTATAGGAAAAGGAACATGGCCCGGATGTCAGTTTTTTGGATGTTTTCGTTAGCACCCATGTTCGACCTCCTACATCGCCCGATCAACCTCCGCAATGGGATGACGATCGCTCTGCATTGGCCTTTGTAAGTAAACTATCTTTAAATGACTTGATTTTGAATATGTAAATTTATTTATGTACATTGTGTATATGATTATATTTGTTTGTTTTATTTTGACAGAGTACATATCAAGCATTGTTGTTTCGAAGGTACTCCTCCCGGCCAGCCCATTCCTTTCGTGCCTGAAGTTTGGCACTCGGTCACCTCGGATGGACATCCAAAGAGAGGAGACCGAGTGTTAGGGATGGGGGATCACGGGCTGCAATGCCCATCGACGTCGACCGGCCGTCAGCCAAATGTTTTCACGCCCGATACTCGGTATGCTTCGAGGATCGAAACTCTAGAGGCTCAGGTGGCTGAGGAGAGACGCATGGCTGCAGAGGCTAGGGCACAGCTTTTGGAGGCTTTAGAGGCTCAGACGCAGCGTCAGGCGGAGAGTGATCGGCGTTCAGGAGGAGAGTGATCAGCGTCATGCGGAGAATGTACGGAAATTTGCGATGTTGATGGCTTAGATGCAGAATCTGCAGCATGGTAATAATTTTCAGCCTCCCCAATTCACCTCGAGTTGATTTCGTACTATTTTATACTTTTTTGTAGTAACATTTGTGATATTTGTTTGTAATAACATTTTGGGTACTGGGATGTATCCGCCCCGCCTCCCCATCGATTTGGTACCTGCGGGAACCCCAGCCCCCCCCCCCCGATTTGGTACGGTGATATTTAGTTTTTAGTTTGGTATGGTGATATTTGGTTTTTAGTTTTATAGTTTTAGTTTTATCAATTGAATTGTTATATCAGGTACAAAAAAAATTGGTTAATTGATATTTTAAATTTTTATTTTATTTTATTGCATTATCAGTGACGGAAATTTCCGCCGCTATATCTATTTATTTTAATTTAATTAAATATTTATTTTCACCGGCGGAATATTCCGTCGCTGGTATAAAAATTTAATTAAAATTAATTAATACAGCGATGGAAATTTCCGTCGCTGAATTAATATAATTTAATTAAATTTTTATTCCAGTGACGGAATATTCCACCGGTGAAATTAAAAATTAATTAAATTAAATTATCTCAGGGACGAAAATTTCCGTCGCTGAATTAATTCATTTTAATTAAATTTTTATTTCACCGACGGAATATTCCGTCGCTGAAATAAAAATTAAATTAAATTAAATTAATTTAGCGGCGAAAATTTCCGTCGCTAATATCAAAAGATCACCGACGAAATATTAATTCCGTCGGTAAAATCAAAAGTATACCGACGAAATTTGGTTCGTCGGACCACTGCGGCGGGATGATAGCGGCGGACCACCGACGGAATTTTTCCGTCGGTGATGAGCTTTAGCGACTAAATTTTGACTTTAGCGGCGGAAATTTCCGCCGCTAAAACATGTTTTTCTGGTAGTGCTCCTCGTGTAACCAATCTCTGTCATATAGCTGTCAAACCACTTGTACCACAGCCTAGGCAATTGATTGAGCCCATACAAGGACTTCTTCAAATTATACAAATAGTCTTCTTTTTCCGTAATCTGAAACTCATCTGATTGTTTAATATAAATCTCCTCCTCCAACTTTGCATGTATAAAAGCTGTTTTCACATCTAGCATCTCGATCTCCAAATCTTGATGTGCCACCATTGCTAATAACACTCTGATAAAAGTGTGTCTAACCACTTGTGAGAAGATCTCATTGTATTCAATGCCCTCCCGATATGTGAAACCCCTTGCAATTACACGAGCTATATACTTGACCCACTCTGATGGTCACATACCGTCCTTCTTCTTGAAAACCCACTTGCACGTCACAATCTTTCTGCACCCTGGCCTCTTGGTTAACTCACATGTCGAATTCTTGTGAAGTGACTCCATCTCATCCCTCATAGCTGCATGCCAATGGACAGACTCTGAACATGTAACTGCTTTCTTGAAAATCACTTGAGGTTTCCTGAAATTAGCCCGTCTAGACCTCTTTTGAGCTAACCCATGTTCTTCGAAAATTGGTGATGAACTTTATGGTGTTTCTATTTCTGACGGTAGATCATGATGAACATTTGATTGTGGACTGCTTAACTCTGAAGTATCTTGTAGCTCCACCTGTTTATCAATACTACCAACACCTGATACAACCACATATCTTATAATGGGGTTAAGCACAAAGTTTTCATAAAAAACAACATTCCTGCTTATTATTACCCTACCCTCTGATGTACCCCAAATCTGGTATTCCTTGACACCATCCTCATAACTCATGAATACCCATTTTTTAGCTTTCGACTCTAACTTTCCATCAGCCACATGATAATAGGTAGTACAACCAAAAGCCCTTAAATTAGAATAATCAACAGGCTTACATGACCATACCTCATTGGAAACTTTGAGACTGATACCTGTATGTAGTCCGCGATTTGTCAAGTAACATGCTGTACTAAACGATTCTGCCCGGAATCGCTTAGACAACCCTGCATTGGAGAGCATGCACTTTTCCTTTGCCAACAATGACTGATTCATTCGCTCTGCTACACCATTTTGTTGCGATGTACCTCTTATAGTGAGATGCCTAGAAATCCCCACTTGCTTACAGAACTTATCGAACTCAGCACTACATAACTCCAACCTATTATCTGTCCGGAGTCGCTTGATCTTATTCCCTGTCTGATTCTCTACTAATGTCTTCCAGTGTCTGTGACCCCTCAATGATTCCTGACGTGAAGGTCCCCAACAATTCGAGTGAATGTAATCCAGTCTGCCCTTCATTCTATAAACCCCCTTAGGAAATTTGCTTGGATGCATCTTCCCAAGTACACAATGCTTGCAGAACTTAAGATCCTTGACTTTATGGCCACACAGAAGACCATGATTAGCAAATATCTACATCCCTCTAATGCTCATCTGCCCAAGCCTAATATGCCACAACTTGGTCATATCCTCCTTGACCACTTCAGATGATGCAACCAATATCGACTCAGAAAGCGTCCTTAATTAGAGGAAATACAATGAACCCCGCTTAAGCCTCTCATAATCACTTCATAACATTTGCAGACATAAACTGCTCCACTTTTACGTTTAAAACTGTACCATTTTGCTGTCGAGCTGACTAAGAGATATCAGGTTTTTCGTCATCTGTGGAACATGCCTTTAATCGTTCAAAGTGCAGAACTTACCATCATGAGTCCGCAACTTGATAGAGCCAATACCAACCACCCTGCAAGTAACATTGTTGGCCATATGAATATTACCACCATCTACCTGCTCATAGGTTGTAAACCACTCTCTACTCGGACTGATATGATAAGAAGCCCCAGAATCAAGAATCCACACATCCGACTGTTTTGCAGATTCTTCTATCACTAGAGCATAATCCCAATCAGAGTTGCTCGTATCAACTGCAGCAGCATTAGCTTCGTTACGATTTGGAGACTCGCCTCGCTTCTTCCTAGGACAATATGTCTTCCAATGTCCCTTCCCCTTGCAGTTATTATAAATAATAATATCATCATGTTTCGGGCCTTTCCACTACTACATTTAAAGTCTAATGCAATGCCTAAATTTGTTGCCATAGAGGCTAATCCATGTTGCATTAGCTCTAATGCAACGTCAGAGGACCCTCACATTCTGTCCCGTGGCATCAGGTCTAATGCAACGAAGAACTAATCTAATGCAATGCCATTTTCTTTGTGTTGCATTAGAGTGACATCTATTGCAACGGGTCGTTTTGTGAAATAATGCAGCGGTAATTCTTTAATGCAACGATAATGATATATAATGCAAAACCAAGTAACTTAATGCAAGGGTGTTATTGAAAGCGTTGCATTAGTAATATAGCAATTGCATTAGAAGGATACATTGCAACACTAAGTAACTTAATGCAAGGGCTTTATTGATGGAGTTGCATTAGAAGAATCTAATGTAATGCCTTGCCTTAGCTGTTGTAATAGCTCAAATAAACCGTTGCATTTATGAAATAATGCAACGCCATTCTAAAGCATAGTTGCATTTGATGCATTTGATGCGTTACATTTGTTCAAAAATGTAGTAGTGCTCTTTCAGAAGGCTTTTTCTTCTTTTTTTACTGCTAGAACCCCTGCTACATTACGCAACCAAACCTGATATCTGATTATTTGTACCACTATTACCACTTGTCTTACGACGTAACTCTCTATTCTTGAGCGAAGATTTCACCTCCTCTACAGTCACTGTCTCCTTACCACTGATACTAGAGTCAACATATTGCTTATATGATAAAGTCAAATAAACAAGAAGCATTAATTCATCATCCTCATTAGCAACCTTATAATCGATATTACATAGTTCAAGTAATAAAGATGTAAATCTATCTAGGTGATCCCTAATGGGCGTACCTTCCTGCATTCAGAGAGAATATAACCTTTGCTTCAGATATAACTTGTTGGTCAATGATCGTGTCAAATACATGTCTTCCAACGTAAGCCACAAAGCACCTCCGAAATCGGTATCTGGTATATCCGCTAGAACATTATCATCTAGACACCTTATAATTTTAGAGTGGGCCATCTCATCTAGCGCGATCATATATGTATGTTCCTTCTCTGCTACCTTATTCGCTTTCTCTGAACTTTCTGTTGTTGCAGCCGTGACAGTACTGGTAGGAACGACGTTTGCTTTGCCCTTTGAATCCTGACGATCCCTAATTGCAGCAGCCACTGGAGCCTACAAGCCCTTGTCTCTCAACAAGGATTTCATCTTCATTTGCCAATGATAAAAACTATTTTTCCCATTAAATTTGTCGACTGGTGATTCAATTCCTGATCCCATCTTCTTTTGCAGCGTAACAACCCTATACATTTCTCAACCTATCAGGCTCTGATACCAGTTTGTTATAACATAGTCTATGTAGAAGATAGAAAAATAAGCAAAAATCATACAATACAAAGATATACGTGATTCATCAAATTGGCTACGTAAACGGGCAGAGGGAGAGAATATTATTATCTTATGGAAATCAACATATTACAATCTCTAATCTAGTGAACGAATTCTTAGCAAAGAATTTCTGTCTATGCAAACCGTAGATCTAGAAAATAGATGAGCAAGAGAATTACAAATATGATTTGGGGTAGGCTCTATTTTTATGTATACTTCAAACCCTGCAGGGTTTTGAACCCTGAGCCGAAATTTGCCGCTGAATGGCCTTTTTCGGACTAAGGGCGCGATCGCCCCATTGTAGGGCACAATCGCCCCATGAAGGGTGTGGTCGCTCGCTTTATACAGAAACTTGGTGCGGCCGCGCGCCTTCCCCCCCCACCCCCCAGTAGTGTCACAGAAATTCAGAATTTATTTATTTAATTTCATAATTTAGGCATTCTCAACTTTGATGACATCAAAACCAACAAAACATTAAGATTAAGAATAAATTTTAATTTGTTTTAATTACATTCACTTTAAAACAAAGGTAATAAATTAAATCTAATTCTTTACTTAGGGACATAGTTTGATTTGATACCAAAGGGGGTGTTTTAGGCAGCTCAAACATGCATATGCATATGCGTGATACTTTCTCCGTTCCAAAATAATATCTGAAATAATATTTTCAAATTAGCTTTTAATTAAAAATAACAAATTTTATTTTTAATTTTGAAAATTCATTTTGAAATGGAGGAAGCAGTTTGACTCATCCCAAAACATTTTCTAGGTGAAAACAAGGTGCCTAATCTCCAATAAAATAACAACATAAATTATCATTTTCTTTTTTTAGTGTGGTTAGTAATGGAATATTGTGTCTGTTAAAAAGGAGGATAAACAGAAAGAAAAAAACAAAAGTGAACTGCCTTATATATAGAAGCAAGTTTCTGCCTGCTAAAACTAAACTTGAAATGGTCTCCAAATTATATCCATTTCAAACAAGAAAATATAGGAGTAAAATATTTATGATTTGTGAAAGTGATTGACAATTACATCCATTCGAAATTAGGTCCATGAGTTGAGTACACAAACAGTCAAACATACACTCACAAACAAAATCTAAGGTAATACTTAATAGACAGAGAATGAGGAAGACATGGAAGAGGAAGGCTGGAGTAATTTTCCCTTACTATATTCACATAACATAAACTTCACTAATATACACGGTTTGTGATCCACAATTATAGGAGGAGATTGAGTCTCGTTTGAGCTATGACCGCTAGTCCATAATTATATAATATATCTCATATATAATTCTACTCTATCTCTAACTATACAAATATATCAACATAATATGTACGAGATATGTAAAATCTCGGCTATTAGCCCCCTCAAGCAAAACGTCCGAAAGGAAGATGAAGCTTGGTAGAGAGAATTTGAAACCGAGGCTTGGACAGGCTTTTAGTGAATAAATCTGCAAGTTGTCAATCTCAATGTGGCGAGTGCGAGCATGAAACGCAGGGTTTTGAGCCATGTGTATAGCAGAGAGATTGTCACAAAAAATAGCCGGAGGAGAGTGGGGTATACGTAATTCTCGGAATAGAAAAGAAAATCAGCGAAGTTCAGCCGTTGTAGTGGCAAGGGCATGATATTCGGCTTCACTGCTGGACCGAGAAACAGTTGACTGTTTCTTTGCCGTCCAAGAGACCAAATTTGGACCAACAAAGATACAAGCACATGTTGCCGAACGACGATCATCCGGATCACCAGCCCAATCGGAATCCGAATTGCACATAGCGAGATATTAGGAGAAGCTTGAAATGTAAGTCCCATAGTAACCGTACCTTTGATGAACCTAAGTGTTGTGGGTATTTTTCAGCATGGTGACATCTTCAGTTGATCCTGCATATCAAGATGTCATTCCACTGTAAGTATCGTTTTAATATTTATTTATTTAATATTTACTAATATCTGTATTCTTATTTTCGAGTAATTAAGAGAGAAATACGGGATATTTTCCACTCACGTTCAACACATCTTCAACGGCAAGGACGAATTGGTCTCACGGAGGTTGAGGAGGATAAGCTTCTATCCCGAGATTGTAGGAACCGTATTTGACTTATTCATACTTACTTATATTTAAGGGGAAATGGAGACGGAACACACTCACTCTCATATACGCACACAATTTACACACAAGCTACTTGTAATCCTCTCCATTATCTTCCAAAGTTGTATTCGTGATCATCATAGTGAAACTTTTAAGGTTGGAGACCTAACTCCCGGGGTTTTTTCCAAAGAGGTTATCACCTTTAAGGTTTTCCTCGTTAACAAATCGTGGTGTTATTGTTTCTTTTCTTGCTTTTGTTTCATATAATCGAATTCCACAGTCCCCTTCTTATTGTTTAATCCACACACTAGTCAAAGTTAAGATTCAACTAAATTGTTTTTTCTACCAAAACAATTTGGCTCCCACCGTGGGGCCTCGTGGTTTATCGATTATTTGGATCATTTCCTAAGCAAATTCATTATGTCTGCACCCCCCAATGTGTCCGCCATCGGCAAGAGTCCTGTTGTTGCTCCAACATCAGGAGGTAGAACCAGCTTGTTGTCGCCACCTCCTCAGACCGGACCTCAGCAAACTCAACCTACGAAGACTCCACAAAAGGGAACGACCTCTTCCAATGTAGATGCCGACATCCGGAGTATCCTGACCAAGTTGAATCAGAGGCTGGACCAACAAGACAGCAATTCGAAGGTGCTGGCCGATTCCATGATTAAGATGCAAAAAGATCAACAGTTCTCACATCTCGGCTTGACAACATATCGCCATTACGTGCGAGGAACCTCAACTTCGACAACACCGAAGGACCTACACTTCAGAGTGAATTTATTCCAATGGGTAGTCTGCCTTAAACTCGTCAGCTGACATCCTTAATGGTGTCAACATCTTTGCCCGGGGACACCCTGATGACGCCACCTTCTGCAGGATACACTCAGTTCATCCCATTCATCCAACTGTCACAACTACTACAGACAACTCTGGTTTGCTAAATAATCTTTTCAATAATAATAATTTCAATCGTATTCCTATGGCTGACCCTTTTGCAGGAAACCCACTAGCCAAACAGATGCAGGATCTCGGAGCGATAATGAACGTGCCGGGCGTAACTCCTCCAATCCAACCGGTGACTCAAAAGCTGCTACTGATCAATCCCGGTTTGTCCCAGCAATTGCAAATGTCGACATCCGAAGCGATTCGGTGTACCATCTATGAAGTTGTATGACGGTACCACGGATCGAGAAGAACACGTTGCCCACTATCAAGAAAAGATGGACATCATCCATATTCCTCTTCAATTCCGGGAGGCCTGCTTATGCGGGGATTTGGATCAACCTTGTGCGGACCAGCCCTCAAATGGTTGATTAGGCAACCTCTAGGTTCAATTGGTTCTTACGCCCGGCTTATCAACATGTTCTATAACCAATTCTCATGCGATCGACAATTTGAAAGGTTGACAAGTGATCTCTACAATGTGACCCGGCGGCCTAATGAAACTCTAAAGGACTATGTCCACCGGTTCAATAAGGAAGTGCTAGAAATTCCCAATCTTGACATGTCGACGGCCACGAAGCATTCAAAATGGGGTGAAGAAGGATTCACGGTATTACCAAGATTTGGTGATGACTCCTTGTAAGCGGTTGGAAGAAGTCGGGAGCGGGCGGTGAGATTCATAAGGCGGAGGAAGGCGAGCTGCGAAGATCGAAATCCTCATCCAAGATGTCGACATATGACAACCCCGACGAGAAAGACCGAATCGTCCCATCGCGGAACAACCGTTCCAATCCTTATCCGAGAATTGACACTAGCAAAATTAATTCAATAGACGGTGAGGATGAAGATAATGATAATGTGCCTAACATTTCTGATTATTGTTTCTCTGTTGACATTTCAGGTATACTCTGTGCAATGGGCAACCTTGGGGACAAAGCCAGATGGCCAAAGAAGACGGATAAAGCCACGGGATGGCGTGACAAATCAAAATGGTGCGCTTACCATGAAGACTTTGGACATGTCACCGAAGATTGCATCGCATTAAGAAAGGAGATCAGTTACTTGCTCTCGAAAGGACATCTTAAGGAGTTCTTTGGGATCCCGAGAAAGAAGAAGGCTGAAAATGCGGAAGCTCCTCATGAAGCCGAAAGACCGGTCTCTCCCCGGCACCAACAAAGGTGATTAATTTCATTAGTGGAGGTTCGAAATATGTGGAACATCCTATTACGCTGCAAAACGACATGCTAAGGAGTCAAAAGAGGAGAAACCAGAAAGACAGCCCAGGATGCTGACATCTTGCCAGGATCCAATCACCTTTGATGAAAGCGATCGAGATAACTTGTTGGAACCCCATCACGACGGTCTAGTTATTTCCTTGCAGATCGCCAACTGTACAATCCGGCGCATCCTAGTTGATGGGGGTAGCTCTGTTAATCTTATCATGTTGGGCACCCTTAAGGAAATGAACATCCCAGAATCGGAGATCATTAAGAAATCCTCGGTCTTTGGTAGGCTTCGGCGGTGAAGTCAAAGAAACGGTGGGGGAGATAAAGCTTCCAATATACTCGAAGGGTCTCAATACCATGGAACGATTCTTCGTAATTGATTGCGCAACATCTTACAATGTCATTCTTGGAAGACCGTGGATTCATGGAATGAAGGCCGTACCCTCCACTTACCATCAGTGTGTGAAGTTCCCAACACCTTGGGGTGTCGCTAAGATTCTACGGTGATCAACGGGTGGCCAAGGAATGTTACAAAACTTCAATGAAGGCGTCGACATCTCCAAAACAAGCATAGCAATTACCGAAGAAAGTACGTGAAGTCTGGAAGCCGGGGAGGATGATGTGAACGAAGTATTGCTAGACCCTTCCAACCCGGACATGAAAGTACTTATAGGCATGACATCCCACGAGAAATAGAAGAGAAGCTTGTGGACCTATTAAGAAGCGAGAATAAAGAGTTTTGCTTGGAAACATGATGACATGACGGGCATCGGCAAAGATGTCATCACTCACAAACTTAACGTAGATCCTAGCTTTAAACCGGTACACCGAAACGTAGGAAGTTTGCGAAACCGAAACCGGATCATCAAGGAAGAGGTAGAGCGCCTACTCAAAGCCAACATGATACGAGAGGTCGATTATCCAAGATGGTTAGCAAACGTGGTTGTGGTAGAGAAGAGAAACGGGAAATGGCGAGTACGTGTCGACTTCACGACCTGAATAAAGCTTTGTCCAAAAGATCCTTTCCCTTTGCCACACATAGACTCGTTGGTTGATGCCACTTTCGGACATGAGCTCCTCACATTCATGGACGCATCCTCGGGATTTCAACAAATCCGGATGGAACCATCGACCAAGAGGACACCGCCTTCATAACACCCACATGTATTTATTGTTATATTGCTATGCCTTTTGGTCTAAAAAATGCGGGTGCAACATATCGAGGCTCGTCAACAAAATGTTCAAAGATCGGATTGGGGACACAATGGAAGTATACATCGACGACATGGTAGTAAAATCCAAGAAAACCGAAGATCACATAAGTAACTTATCCCAGGCCTTTGACATCTTGGATTGTTTCAATATGAAGCTTAACCCACTAAATGCAACTTTGCAATGAGGGCGGGGAAGTTTACAGGCTATATGGTTACTAAAAGAGGCATTGAAGCTGCCCCAGGAACAAATACGTGCTATTATCAATGCGTCGTCACCTCAATCTGTCAGGGCGTCCAAAGATTGACGGAAAGATTCTTTGCGCTCACGATTCATTTCAAAATCCTCGGATCGATGCAAACCTTTCTATGATATCCTAAGGAAGAACAAGAAGTTCCGAGTGGGAGAACCAACATGAAGAAGCCTTTCAAGAACTCAAAACTTACACATGGACACCTCCATTATTGGCCAAACCTCGGGAGGAGGAACATCTTTACATCTACTTAGCGGTATCGAAGGCGGCGTAAGCGCGATCTTGGTGACGAACGAGATGGTAGTCGGCAACCCATCTACTATATAAGTAAGACACTCTTAGATGCGGAGACCGGGTATTCTCATTTACGAAGTTAATTTTAGCTTTGATAACCTTCTATTAAATTAAGGCACTATTTTGAAACACATACTATAATTGTACGCACTAACTATCCTATTAAGAATGTTATGAGAAAACCGAGAGATGTCGGAGTCGAATGGCGAAATGGTACGTACAATTAAGCACGTACGACATCAAATATGAGCCCCGGAAGCGCAATAAAATCTCAAGCCCTAGCTGATTTTGTGGCTGATTTTAGTCCAACCATGCAACAAGAGGTGGAATTGGAAGTACAGCAACTTCAAGATGATGACATCCTGAAAATTTGGACTCTCTACACAGATGGTGCCTCTAACATGAGAGGTACGGGTCTTGGAGTTGTACTAAAATCGCCACAAGGGGACATAATACCACAATCCATCGATTGCGGTTTAAGGCCACTAATAATGAAGCGAGAATATGAGGCATTAATTGCGGGTTTAACGACGGCCAGGACCTAGATGTCAAGCATATCCAGGGTGTTTATGGATTCTCTGCTAATTGTTAACCATTACAACGGATCCTACACAGCGAAAAATGCTAAGATGACGACATATTTGGAAATCGTAAAAATTCTTTCGGCAAAATTCAAATCATTTTCTTTGGACCAAATCCCACGAGAAGAAAATTCTCAAGCAGACGCTCTGGCAAACTTGGGTTCAGCCTTCAAAAGCATTTCACAAACAAGTATTCCAATTGTGCATATTGACATCCCAGCAATTGACCATCTTGAGATGTTCGCTCTAGATGTCGACGTACCTTCCTCTCAGCGGCAACCTCTTGGACAGCTCCTATTATCAAGTATCTCTTAGATGATACGATCCCAGCCGAGGAGAAAAATGCTAGAGCCTTCAGGGTAAGAGTATCTAAATATTTACTTATTGATAACCTCTTGTTTAGAAAATCTGCTGCAGGTCACTACTTAAGATGTCTAGAAGCAGATAGAGCCCATCAGGTTCTCAAGGAGCTGCATGAAGGACAATGTGGAAATCATACCGGGGGCAGAAGTCTGCATACCAAGGCTCTTAGAATGGGCTATTTTTGGCCCACAATGAGAAAAGACGCCGTCGACTACGCAAAGAAATGTGATTCTGTCAACGACATGGGGACATCCTACACCAACCGGTGAATTGCTACATCCTATTCTGTCTCCATGGCCGTTTATGGTTTGGGGAATGGACATTGTAGGAAAATTACCCGGGGCACCGAGGTGGAAGAGTATTTTCTTGGCTATGACAGACTACTTTTCTAAATGGGTAGAAGGCTGAGGCATACGTACAAGTTCGTGACAAAGAAGTTATATCTTTTATCAAAAGAAACATATTCGGCCGATTTGGAATACCATCGAGAGATAATTTGTGACAACGGCTCTCAATTCATTAGTAAGAGAACCCAAGATTTCTTGACATCTTGGGGAGTCAAGATGGTGACATCTTCACCCGTTCACCCTCGAAGCCAATGGACGAGGCGAGAATCTAGCAATAAAATAATCATAAGCAACTTGAAAAAGAGGCGGAACCGGAAGAAAGGGCGATGGGCGGAAGAGTTACCAATGGTTCTATGGGCGACGGACGACATCTAAGAACGCTCTTGGGCAAACCCCTACTCACTTGTATTTGGAACAGAATCGGTTATTCCGGCGAAGTCCTCGTACCTACGGCCCGATACGGTTGTTGACATCGAACATAATAAAGACATCTTGGCACATGACTTAGATACCGTAGATGAGCGAGGGACATGGCCAAAGTTCGCATGGCATCATATCAACAAAGGGTAGCCGAGATCTTACAACAAAAACGTAAGGATTAGAAGGTTTCAAGTAGGAGACTTAGTCCTACGAAAGGCATTCCAAAATACAAAGGAGCTCAATGCAGGCAAGCTCGCCCCAAAATGGGAAGGACCCTACCTAATAGATGCACAGGCCGGGAAAGGAGCATATCGCCTGGCAACCTTGGATGGCCAAATGATACCACGAAGTTGGAACGCCATTCACCTTAAAAGGTATTACATCTGAACGAAACCCCCCTTGAATTCATCTCTTCCCAGGTATGGACAAACTTTTATTTATTTATAACCTTTTATTTTTCTATGTACTCTTTCATTACTTTATTGCAAATCAAGATGTCACTAACGCACCTTGTGGAGAGGCGTCAACATTAGTTGACGTCCATCATTAACATGTTTTTATCTTATGAGGTGTTGACATACATACGTGGAGACATGTCGAGAGTACACAAGGAACAACGAATTCTCCTCCGTTAGAGACTGGCCATCTCTTCTCAAGTAAAGGTACACAATCCCTTCTAAGGTTTAAAGAGTTAATTACCTCTTTCTTAAGATGTTAGGTTACCACACCTTCGCCTGGAGCGCAAGATATCTCTTTAATTGAGGTGTGGGGTGGGCCTATATGGGTAAACTCATATAGCTTACCCATTCCCACTCAGTTAAATGATTGATCTAACGTATTATTCTTATGGTTATGACATATACGTGTCATCTAAAGTATCTACGGGTTATGGCATATACATGTCATCTTAAGTACCTACCGTTTTGACATATTATCATGTCACCTTACGAACATAACGAATAACCAATACAAAGAGAAATTTCATCCAAAAGAAACAAGCCTTGACATGCTTGAAAACTACTAAACTTTAACTAGATTAAAGTAACCATAAAAATATCCAAGCTACCAACATTAAAGTGCAAAAGTGTTGGACCAACCCAACACGTAAAAGAAATTGTCTTTGGTCCTTATGGACCTATTACATAACCAAATTAAAATTAAAATTGTCTTTGGGGATTCCACCCCAATAAAACCACTCAAAAAACCAAGGACAAAGTTATTTTACCTTCTTTATCAGGTGGCATCCGCCGCAGGTGTTGCATTAGGAGTAACTTCTCCAACTTCCGCCGCATCTCTTACAATTGCTTCATTTGGGTTTGAGGACACTTCACCTTCATCCACCGATTCGCCTGTCAACCTGGAGAAGTGGGCACATTCCTTATGGAGATCCCAGCTCTCAGCCTTCCCTTCTTGAAATTCCCTCATCATCTTTATCTTGCATTGGGAAACAGTTTTTGCGGCAGCCAGTTTGCAGGAATTCTTCACCTCTGCGATCTCTTTAAGATGATCATCCTCACTTTTAGCCAAACTATTCAGTAAATCCTTAACCGTCTGCTCTTGCTCCGCCAGCAACTTCACTTGTTGTTCTAAGGTCTTCTCATGCTCCTTCACCTTATTCTCAGGCATTGTCTTCTCTTTCCTAACCAAAGCAATGTCGGTTTTGACTTCTTCTTGACATCTCAATTTCTTTTGCCATATCCTCCGAGATAACCTACGATGCAGTAAAATCATAATTTGACATTATTAGATGTTATAAAAACTTTTTGAGCTAGTCAATATCCAATTAATAATATCTTACCCCGATCAAAGCTCATGTATTTCTTCTTGAAATCCCCTGCGGCATTCCATCAAAACAATCTACAACGTCGACTACCTCTTCTTGATTAGCCTTTCGCTTCTTCACTCTAGAGCCAATACACACTCTCGTCCAAAGTTGGGGTCTTCTTAGGAGCGGGCGGAGGCTTCGTCTCTATCTTCACAATAGAGTACGTAAACATGGCTTCAATTTCATCGAGGTCAAAATCCGATCCTGAGATGGCTGGTTTGGAAAGCTGCATTGACATATGAATGATTGTCAATAAGTATAGTGCATCGGTTTGACAAATTAAATTGAGAGGACAACACGCTTACTGTGGACATAATAACGGAGGTGGAGGCCTTTTGCTCTTCCGGGATAGCCAAAAATGGTTCCAATAATCCCTTAGGAGATCTCTTGTCTAGGGGAGCTGAAAAATTCTTCAACCTTGGTTAAAGTGTCTTCGACGGTGGGAGCAGTTCTCCCCGGTCGATATACGCATAAAGGCAAGAACAATTACAATTCAGTTTGTTTCAAGAACAGGAAGTCACAAAAGTAAGAATTTAAGTACCTCCCTTGTTCCATTTGCTTGATATCTCATCTCCTTCTCCAATAGATGCCCTATCAACAAAGAAAAATCTATTCTTCCATCCCCTATCACTAGAAGACGTAGTGCTCATCAAAGAATTCCTACCTGACCTTTTACTAAAGAGATACCTTTTAGAACCAAAGGGTTGGAGATCATACGAATATGCTATCTCTTGAAGCCCTAGATTTAACCCATTTTCCCTGTTCATTTTGATAACAAAAGCAAAAACTCTCCAAGCCATGGGCATCAGTTGAGCATAGGCAAGTTGAGTCTTTTGGAAAAACTTAGAAACCAGTGACGGAAAGGGGTAACTAAACCCTAGAAGAAAAGGATATTCGTGAAAACAAATCCATTTTCCGGAAACAAAGTCAGATCTAAGGTTTACAGAGAAAGGGTGAAAGATCGCATCTTTGGGGAAGTAACATTGTTGTTTTAGTGATTCTATTTGAGTATCACTAAACAAACAAGTTTCTTCATCCGGTTTTATAAGGGCATTTTCACGAACGAAATCGGTAAGACTAACCTCTATGGGACCTTGTGGGGACTGGACACTCTTAGGTTTGGACGAAGACCACCTGGTCCTACCCATGGTTGACAAAGGAAAGAAAAAAGATAAACAATGGAAGAAGATGAGAAACGAAGAAGTTTTACCTTGAAGATGAACGGCGCCGTAAGCTAACAGGGGTGAAAAAGAAGCTTTGAGAAACTTATTTATCCAAGCGGTGATTAAAGAGAAAAAGAACTCTTTTTCAAGAAAATTACTTTTCCAAACACTTCTCCCCAACCGTCCATTGACGCCACGTATCCCTAAACCGTCCCATCAAGTAAAGGCTGGCGGTTGAGCATTTAATTGGAGAGAAAAACATTTTGCTTCTTCGATTTGCCTACATAGCCAAATGTTTTTGGGGACAAATTGTTGTGGGTATTTTTCGGCATGGTGACATCTTGATTGATCCTGCATATCAAGATGTCATTCCACTTTGTAAGTATCGTTTTAATATTTATTTATTTAATATTTACTAATATCTGTATTCTTATTTTCCAGTAATTAAGAGAGAAATACGGGATATTTTCCACTCACGTTCAACACATCTTCAACGGCAAGGACGAATTGGTCTCACGGAGGTTGAGGAGGATAAGCTTCTATCCCGAGATTGTAGGAACCGTATTTGACTTATTCATACTTACTTATATTTAAGGGGAAATGGAGACGGAACACACTCACTCTCATATACGCACACAATTTACACACAAGCTACTTGTAATCCTCTCCATTATCTTCCAAAGTTGTATTCGTGATCATCATAGTGAAACTTTTAAGGTTGGAGACCTAACTCCCGGGGTTTTTTCCAAAGAGGTTATCACCTCTAAGGTTTTCCTCGTTAACAAATCGTGGTGTTATTGTTTCTTTTCTTGCTTTTGTTTCATATAATCGAATTCCACAGTCCCCTTCTTATTGTTTAATCCACACACTAGTCAAAGTTAAGATTCAACTAAATTGTTTTTTCTACCAAAACACTAAGAATGCGTTTGGCAGCTGCAAGATGAGTGGAACGAGGATGGTGCATGAACTGGCAAACTTGATTCACTGAAAAAGCAATGTCGGGACGGGTTAAAATGAGATACTGTAGGCCTCCCACTAGATTTCGAAACTCACTAACATCGGAGAGAGGATCACCATCATGAATGGAGAGCCGTGTATGGGGAACAGAAGGAGTGGGCATAGGTTTACAGTCTGTCGTATGTAAACGATCAAGTAGATCCAGAGCATAACGTGTCTGTCGAAGTTGCATAAGAGTTGATGTCTGCGCAGCTTCAATACCGAGAAAGAAACTAATATCACCTAATTGGTGACTATCAAAAGTGGTGCAAATATCGTCAATGACAGAGGCAACCACGGAGGGTGAAGAACTCCTGACAATAATGTCATCAACGTACACAAGAAGAGCAACGATAGAACCGTTCGCATGTGTGATGAAGAGTGAGGAGTCAGACCGACTATTGATGAAGCCATGATGAAGAAGAAATGTATGAAGGCTCTGAAACCATGCTCTAGGGGACTGCTTGAGTCCATATAAAGCCGTGCGAATCTTACACACATGAGGGGGAAGAACGGAGTCAACGAATCCCGGAGGTTGTTTCATATAAACTTCCTCGTTGATAACCCCGTTTAGAAATGCATTTCGAACATCCAACTGCTTTATGTCCCAATGCCGAGAATGGGCAATGGAGAGGACCGTGCGAATGGTAGACGGTTTAACCACTGGGCTAAACGTCTCATCATAATCTAGGCCGGCTTGTTGAGTGAACCCCTGAGCCACAAGTCGTGCCTTATATCTTTCGATTGTACCATCAGCCTTTTTCTTTACTTTAAAAATCCAACGACAGCCCACTATGTTCATGGAAGGAGTAGCTCGAACAAGTGACCACATTTGATTTTTATGGAGAGCAGAAATCTCCTCACGATTTTGCGTAAATTATCATACCCAAGAAAAATACAATGTAATGATTTTGGCATAAGTTTGTGCGCATTTGTTGGTACAACATAAGGAAAACACGAACATCAGAATACTTTAAGGAAACGATTATCCGGTTTACGCAAGAGTAATTTTTGATAAGGAGGCACAAATTTGTGTTGTCGCATTGGAAAACGATTAATCAAATAAACCGCTGTGTTGAAGGCTTCCAACCAATATTTGTATGGAACATTAGCTTTAGACATGAGACACAAACCGGTTTCAACGATATGACGATGTTTTCTTTCAACAACGCCATTTTGTTGAGGGGTGTAAGGACATGTGATTTGATGTTTGATACCGACTTGGTTAAGAAATGTAGTGAAAACCCGACTAGTAAATTCACCTCCCCCATCAGATTGTACCGTTTAAAAGTATGAATGGTAGAAATACGACGAGAAAGTTGATTTTCAATTTGTGTTTCAAATGTAGCAAAGATATTCGTAACATCAGACTTATGAAACAAAGGAAAAAGCCACACATAACGGGAATAATCATCAACTATCGAAAAATAAAAACGATGTCCATTCAATGAATTAATCGGAGCAGGGCCCCAAACATCCAAATGTAACATATCTAAGGGGCATAGAGAATTAAAAGTCCTAGGGGAAAGGGGAGTTGACTAGATTTACCTAACGGGCAAAAATGACAACAATGATTTTTATTCAGTTTACTAGATAACGGTAAAGTAGATCGTTGACACAAAACTTTAAGAACATGCATAGATGGATGACTCAATCGAGCATGCCAAACATCCTGACTTGATCTTTCGCCAAGAAGTGCAATGGGACTATCTGAGGGCTTCGAGTTGAAAGAAAGAGCATAAAGACCGCCAGAATTATTGCCAGAGATAAGCGTCTCCCGAGTCCGGTTGTCCTTTATCCGAAAACCACACGAGTCAAGTTCAAAGAAACAATCTTTTGAAAATTGACAAATTGAAAGAAGAGGTTTGTGTAGTTTTGGAACATAAAGAACATTACGTAGATGATAAGATAGATTATTACGGTGCAACAAAGAATTACCAACATGTGAAATGTGAAACTTAGAACCATTACCAAAAACAACTGTATTTTTACCTGAGCAAGGATGATAGTCGGAGAGGAAAGCGGGATTTGCAGTCATGTGATTCGTGGCCCCTGTGAATGTGTGCCCCAAATTTGTGGAATTCACGCGAGTTTGAAGACATCCGGTTTAATTTGAAAAACGGAGTCGCCACGCCATTTTGATTACCTCAAAACTTTGAAAAAAAGGTTTTATGGGTTCGGAGGTTAAGTTACCCCTTGAGAAGAACGGATCGTCGTTCACCCAAAGTGCCTTGCCGGAGCAAGTCTCCCAAGATTTCATTAATCGTGCTTGCTTGCGTGCTTTCTTGTGTGCATGTGTTTGAAAATAAAGGGGGGGGGGAATGTCCCAAGTCGTCTTCCGGACGTACAAACCATTTATTGGTTGTCGCTCGGGATTTCTTGGATTTTATGTATTTGGGATTATGATCCCGTCCTCATCTTGGACTTGTGATCATTGCATTTTTAACCTCGGGACTTGCATGATCGAGAGAATGACTCTCTTTATAGTCAAAGATGAGGTTCTTTAGAAAAGGAGGGTCCTTAGCCCATCAATCCTACACTTTAAGACGGTCGAGCTCATATAGATGCTTCATACTCATCTTAAGTGATAATCGGAGATATAGGGTTCAAGGTTATCCCTTTTCTAAAGAAATTATGAAAACTTTAATGGAAGGAACGATGTAAAGATAGAATCTTTTACACCGGTCCGTTCCAAGGTTGCTAGTGGGGACATGGGGGAATGCATGTAAAAATGACATTTTTAGTGAAAAGATGACATTTTTGGGTTGCAAAGGATGCATTTGATTTAAATAAATGATCTTTATTTGCAAAGGATGCATAAAGACATGATTTTTATGCAAAGGATGCATTTTTATGAAGAAATTGGGATTTAAATATGCAAAGGATGCATGAAGATTGTATTTTGAAAAGCATAGGATGCTAATTTGGGATAAAGATATGATCTTTAATGCAAAGGATGCTTGAAAAAGGATTTCATATGCAAAGGATGCATTTTTATCATAAAGATTGGATTTTTATATGCAATGGATGCATGAAGATGATATTTTTATGTAAAAATAGGGTTTTTAGGTGCAAAGGATGCACCTTTGATTCAAAAGATTACATCTTTAATGGCAAAGGATGCCTAATGCATGCAAAAGGGGAAAGGGGGTATAAAGATATGATCTTTAATCTACCAAGTCCCAAACAAGATAATATGCAATTATATGAAATGCAATGAGCAATTAGAATCACATAGAGCAATTAGGATGCAAGTTTAGGGCGTGAGAGGTTACCAATGGCTTCCTCTTCTTCTTTGGATGGAGCTAGGTGGAAAGGTTGATCTTGGGATCTTCAAGGAGGAGGGAGGTAGCTTCTTGGCCTTCTTCTTCACCTTCTTGGACTTCCAGCCGCTCTTGGGAATGTCTTCTTCGTATTTTGTGTGATAGATGGTATTGTTGTTGTTTGAAATGGGTAGAGGAGGGCTCTATTTATAGGCAGTCTGGATAAGGCCAATGAAGCCGTGCGGCCAGAGACCTTGGGCTAATGCAGCCGTGCGGCATTATCCCTTGTGACTCAGCATTTCTAGAAACATGCAAGGTGGCAAATTCTAGAAGTTTTCCCAAATTAAGAAAAACGTGTTTCTTAATTGGGAAGCTTCCCTTTCAGTCCATATATGATTTGGAACAGTTCCGGAATATTTCCGGAACACTAGGAAGGTTCGGGGAATTACCGGGAAACTTACCGAAATTGCCGGGAAAGTTTAACCGGAAGGCATGAGCCAGATTTGGGTACTTACAGAAGCCCCTCGGCAACGTCACTTGCAAGGCGAGTGGGGTTGTCGATAGAAAAGGATCCGATCTGGCGAATGCCGAGACGGATTGAGAGACCGAGGTGGTCGAGTGGCTGAACCTCTGGAAGGCTACCTACGTATCCCAAGTGGGAATCAAGTCAGGCCGTAGTTCGGAATAGATCCGCTGAGGAATGGAGAAAAGAAACTGGTCTCTTGCTGGGGAAGTAGAAGAGAAAATGACCTAAGAGGTCAAGCAATTGATCCTACTGGGGATACGCTAGAAGTGACCGAGGTGGTCAGATAACAAAGTCTCTATGATGGACTACTTCATCACTGATGAGTGACGAAGGAACAGGGTGACCAAAGTGGTCGGATGGCTGGACCTTTTATGAAAGGCTACCTACGTATCCCGAAGGAATCAAGCCTTGATCATAGTTCAAGCATCACTAGATAGTTAGGAACGATGTCTAGGATCCTTGAGGGTTTTGACAATTAATGGAGGTTGTCACCTGATTGACAATTAATGGAGGTTGTCACCTGATTGACAATTAATGGAGGTTGTCACCTGATTGACAATTAATGGAGGTTGTCACCTGAAGAAACTAGAGCTTACGTCACTATCGAGGAGATAGAGGTAGCTAAAGTTTGGGGAACTTAGCATACTTCACTATTCGTGATAGAGGTAGCTTAAGTTAAAAGAACTTGAGCGTACGTAACTATCTGGGATAGAGGTAGCTTAAGTTTATAGAACTTAGCATACTTCACTATTCGTGATAGAGGTAGGCTAAGTTTAGATAACTTGAGCATACTTCACTATTCGGGATAGAGGTAGCTTAAGTTTAGAAGAAGTTGAGCATACTTCACTATTCGGGATAGAGGTAGCTTAAGTTTAGAAGAACTTGAGCATACTTCACTATTCGGGATAGAGGTAGCTTAAGTTTAGAGAACTTAGCATACTTCACTATTCGGGATAGAGGTAGCTTAAGTTCAGAGTTCTGACAATTCGGAGGTTGTCACCTAGCGTTATCCCGTTATAACGGAATTAACGGAGGCGACTAGGAAGAAAGCTTAATTGCTTAGGAGATAAGGGACATCTTCTGAAAAGGGTGTTATCTTAGTTAAAGGATAACAGGAATTGTAGGCCCAAGTGGAAAGTCCAGGGGCAAAAATTGTAATTTCTGCTCAGAGCGAATGAGGCCGCCCGGCATGAGATGGGGAAAAAGAAGCCGTACGGCTAGAAGTCTGTTTTTTCCAGATTATTTAAAACAGATTTGAACGGGTTATTGGGCATTACTGCCGCCCATTCCAGCCGAGGAAGAGAGAGAGAGAGGAGAGAAATTTTGAAAATCCTTCAATTCCCTTGCTTCCTTTGATCAAGAATGGATCCGGAGGGCAATCCCATGCCGAGACAAGCTAGAAGAAACATCTCCGCGGCCGCTCAAAGGAGGAGGAAGGAACTCGTTCGAACGGAGAGAAAGTATGACTTTCTTACGCCTCCATCGGAGCTCTATCCGGGGAGAAGAGATCACAAATCGACGAACCCGCGACCGGTTGGGGTAAGCGTTCTTATTTGGCTCAATTCCGTCGATTTTGATTGAGTATTGATTGATTTAGGGCTTGACCCGAATTTTAGGAATTTTCTAGGATTTTCCTAGGATTTTTTTTTGAATGACTTTGAGACATTGATGATTAACCTATGAGGCTAAGAGCATGCATGTGCAATTTATTTAACAAAAATAATGGGAATGACCCACTTTTTTCTCGAAAGTAAAGTAGGGATGATAATTGTCTAAAATGAGACGGAGTTCTTGCATGTGCTAGAACTAAGTCAAAATTTTGATTATCAACGAGAAAACAAAATTTTGGGCAATGAAAAAGATTCATGCATGCCACTTTGAAAAGATACTGCTTATGTGCAAAGAATTTTGAAAATTGTGATTTTGTGCTTTAGGAAAGCAATGGGACTTGACATGACGTGTTTCAAGTGATGAAAGACGTGTTTTTCATGCAAAGGATGCTAGAAAAATTTTATGAATGATTTTCTTTTGAAAACATGTGCACTTTTGAAATGAGATGAAGGACTGACGCATTTCTTTGCTGTGCTTGTCTACAGGAGAACAAGTCTAGAGGGCCATCTGAGATAGCAGTCAGGCTATGGGAGAGGATGCCAGACTTTGAGAAGAATGGGGCGAATCCCAAGCAGCTGGTGCGGGCTACCGGCCTAGATCTTTTCATTGAGGCTATCGGCAGGGGGATCCATATCACTTCTAAGAGCAAGGGCTTGGTCCAGGCCCTATCTGAGTTTTGGTGGGACACTACCCATAGCTTCCATCTGAGCTGGGGAGAGTTGACAGTGACTCCCGCCGATTTCACGGCTATCAGCTGGTCTACGGTTCAAGGGAGGCCCGTGACTTGGAGGGACCATATCACGGTGAGGAGTTCCGAGCTTTGGTCGGGTTTGAGTTGATTCCCAAGGGGCTAGGGATGGAGACGCGGAACGTCGAGGTGGCGATCCCGAGCGCATACGGGACTTTGCCGTTAGCGATTTGACCGCCCACCGGCTTGCTAGAGCTTTCGTGTGGTTGATGCTTTGTCGGTCACCATCTTCGCAAGTGCAGGACTACGGCCATGACTAGCCTCCTCGACTCTTTGGAGGATGTAGATGGGATTGGGACGGTCTCGTGGGGCGAGGCCGGATTGGCGGAGCTCTACTTCTCTTTGGACATGTACGGCGGAACAAGTTTGCATCCATGGGGCCTTTTCATTGCCCTTGAGGTAGTCCCTCTTTCTTTTCTCTTTTACTTTTGTCTTTAAGACTTTTTATGAAAGAGAAAATGACCTTTTTGATGTTTTGAACATGCGGGTGCAGTTACGTGAGGTGATCGGGTTCTTTCCTTGGAACCAACGGAGCGATATCACCATCTTCCACTGCTATGATCCCGGCTGGAGGGGAGATGCGAGGATAAGTTCACGGGAAAGACCCGGATCACTTTTGATTACAAGATGGTGAGGCCGGTCATCAACGGGGATGGACATGACGGAGTGGACTTCTACCCTTGGGGCGGTATCCGGAGATTTTGCTAGGAGAGGCCATTGAGGCGACGAGGCGAGAGGAGATGGGCGACGGGGCGACATGTGATGTCATTTATTTGGGGACCGTTTCTCGAGCGGCATGGCCATGTCCCTCCATTGGACGCCATTACTCCCCATGATCCTCCCGGCACGGATGCTACGGCCCGAGGATTGGCGGGCGAGATGAGATAGCTAGGTACCGAGGAGGTATAGCTGCAGAGGAGTATTTTGATATGGCTACCCCCTATCTTTGTGTTTGTGGAGCGGCGCTGAGGACGCCACGAAGGCGTGAAGGCGGCGGTCACTCGGGGATATGGGGAGGATGAGCCTAAAGACCCGCCGATCCCTCCTGCGCACCTTTTGTCTTATGTGGTCCACGGAGTACCGAGGAGGATGAGGATTCTGTCCCCGACACTAGGGAGCCCAGTATACCACTGCCTTTGGCAAGCCTTTGTAAGTATACTTTTAGGGTCTTTCCCTTTTTCGGCTTTCTTTGCTTTTTGCAATTACGAGATTTTACGAGATTTTTTTTTTTTGAGATTTTTCTCCTCTTTTTCTCGGAGTTCCGGCTCGCACCTATGACAGTTGGTCGGGCGAACGAGTGGAAAGACATGTGCCGGTCCCTTACGAGGAAGGCGCTGCACTTCAAAGGCGGCGGCGGACGCACGAGAGCCCGGGCGCAAGAGAAGGCATGTCGGGGGCACGGCGTCTACCTCATCGGCTCGGAGTACTCTTCCGGTGCCATGCCTCGGGGACGGGGACCCAATGCGACATTCTGGGCGGTGGTGAGTACGGGCACGATAATGTCCATCTACGATGTGAGCGACCAAGAGGACTTGATGAGGGAGGCTAGCGTCTACGAGCTAAGCAGTGATGAAGAAGAAGAAGAATCGGAGGCCTAGGAGGTCTCTAGAGTGGATTTAGGAACAAAACAAACAATGAACACGTTTTTATGCACATTTTGTTTATTTTTGCTTTATTTGGGCGCCGATGGGGCGAAGACAATGTATTAACAATTTATTTGCTTTTCTAATTTATGCTTTTTTAATTTGCATATTACTTGAGCCTCGGGGCAGTTTTTGCTTGGAATTGGGGTGAAACGGGGCCAAAATGATTTATAATGATATATGGATGCTTGGGTGAGCTTTGAATATGTTTTTGTACAGGTCTTGGTTGAGAAAGTGGGGTGAAAACTCCCTTGGGCAGCAACTTTGGTTCTTTGCAGATTTTCTGCGAGATGGCTAATGTGGCCGTGCGGTTTGGTCTGAGGGCAAATGAAGCCGTGCGGCTCACGGTTACATGCAGGCCGGTTATTTTACGAATAAAAGCAAGGCTTGGCCATTTCATTTCATTTTCAACTTAGACTTGTCCCAATTGTTCCCGAGCACATTTTGGACTTAAAGACACCATCTTTGGTCATTTTGCGATGGAGAAGCCCGTCGGATTGCAAAGGGAAGCGAGACCATTTTAATCCGATCTTCAATCTTGGGTGAAGCACAACTTCCAATTTCACAAGGGGATGCTTGATTCTTCCTTCAAGATCAACTCTTTATGGCATTTGAGGGACCTCCCGCCTGATTGGGATCTTTTGAGGAAGCGGCGGCAAGGTTTTGGGACGTCAGGAGACACGTTCTTGCTTTTCTTACAACGAGATTGTCCCAACGCATGAAGACTTCGAGCCTTGATTGGGGGTCCAGAAATTGAGGCTATATCTATTCCGCTGATCGGAGACGTGCCGGTGGCGGCAAAGCTTGCATCTTTTACGCGAGATTTCTTTGGGAGAGGTGAGGGGATGATGATAGCCCGGACGGGATTGACCTTTACGATATCCCGGGCAGGTTTGGGTCTCCAACTATGGCTGCGACTACGGTGGCTATGGATGCCTTTATTCTCTGCATATTTTACGCTTTGTTCACCGGCGAGTCCGTGGGGATCTGTCATAGCGGTCTCTTAGACATGGTCGAGAGGCTGCGAGTGGGAAAGACATTGTCCCACTTGGTTTTGGGAGAGACATTGCATGGCATTGACGGGATGGCTAGGGAGACCATTTCATGAGGTGCAGGAGTCCAGTGTGCGACTTTGTGGGGCTGCGGGGAGAGGCTCGGGGCTTTGCCGGGGGCTTTGCCGACTCGGTGCCCTTGGGTGATTTCTCGGAGAGGTGCAGAGGCAACGGGACCGGGGTAGGCTGGGAGGCGATGATGGCTAGGCTATCCACTTCGGACATCCGTTGGTGGATACCTCCTTTGGAGGTTGCGAGACCAGGAGGATATTTCGGGAGTCCTATGATGTGAGGGTTCCGGGGTTCTGCTGGTCGTCCTTCTACATTCCACTGCTTGGTATCCGGGCGGTTCGGGGCTTTACGGGAGCCATTGAGCGATTGGGAGGACATCCGGACCATGGAGGTGATGCCATTGGATATGAGAGATCCGGCCCGGCTTCTCATTCTTCTCGAGGGCTTGGACATACCTTTGCTTTCCCACCCGGGGCTATCTTCGGGAGCGGGAAGAGCACCATCTTGACCACTTTGTCTACTTGGGTGAGTACGAGAGGGAAATGGGAGCGACTCGGGTCATTACGGGGAGAGACGTCGGGCTTTATTGGGGGCCGGCGTGACTCGAGTAGGACTCTAGGGAGGCGAGGCTAAGGCGAGTCGCCATAACCGGTCGGGTGACACGATCGAGAGATATGGAGGCTCGATACAAGAGATTGTCCGAGGTTGCTCCTTTGGCGAGGCTCGAGAGGGAGGAAGTGCGGACTCGTGCTCGTGTAGAGAGGGCACTTATTGACACGGGTTTGGTGGAGGCTCCGGTGAGGATACCGGAGATCGGGATGAGGGATACCGACCTTATAGAGAAGAAGAGAAAGAAAACTCGACGGGGTCGAGGTAAAGGGAAGAAGACCAAAGAAGACTCGGCGAATGACGGCGACGGATCTTTTCTTAGGATTCCCTTATTGCCATTTTGCAAACACATTAGTTTATTTAGGCATTTTTGTATTTTAGATCTTTGTAGCGGGTTAGCGAGTCAAGAGTAGACCGTGCTTGAACTCATCAAGAAGTTTTTAACTTGTAATGAACAAGAAATATTATCTTAGAAATTAATCAAGACACATTTCATGGAAATTCAAATGTCTTATTGCTTGGGACCCGTTTTATGAAAAGCGAAATACCCTTTATTTTTATTTATTTAGGGCGCACTTCATGGAAGCTTGATTGCCCTTTTTATTGTTTAGACCGAACCATATATGGTGCCTACGTTCCCCTTTTACAAGAAAGACTAAGGGGCTCGGGTCTTCGTAGTTCATTACGGTGAACTATATATATATTTTTTTATGTGCGGCCTGTCTTTTGCCTAGACCGCCCTTTTTGGGGTTTTCGGCCTAGTGGGCATTACTCTTTTTGCACTAAGATTTTTTCTTTTCTTCTTTTTTTTTTTATGTGCAACCTGTCTTTTGCCTAGACCGCCCTTTTTGGGGTTTCGGCCTATTGGGTATTACTCTTTTTGCACTAAGATTTTTTTTTATTATTATTTTTTTATTTTTTTAGACATAGTATCTTCGAGCTTATCACCGTTGGTGGGTGGACAAAGGGATTGCCGTCCAGTCTGCAAGCTTCATGGCTCCTCCCGATAGTATCTTACGCACCACATAAGGGCCGATCCAAACGGGTTCCCATTTTCCCGGGGGTTGTCTGCGGTAGGGGGCTTCACTTTCAACACTAAGTCACCCTCTTTGATGTCTCTGGCCTTAACCTTTTTGTCAAACGCTCGGCCATTCGCCTCGGTAGGCTCGGGTGTGTTCCATGGCTTTTAGCCTTCTCTCATCAAGCGGGGCCAACTCATCATGCCGGTTGCGCAACCATTCTACTTCATTGACACTGTTTTCCAGGAGGACCCTTAATGACGGGATTTCCAACTCCTACTTTGGTAACACTTTGCTTCCATCCGTAGGTTAGGGCAAAAGGAGTTTCTCTGTAGGCACATTACGACAGACGTTACGTAGCCCCCGAGTGCCAAGTGCGGCTTTTCGGGCCAATCACGACCACGGGTGGCCATTTTCCGGATGATCCGTTCGAGCGTCTTATTAGCGGCTTCCACGGCTCCATTAGTCGAGGTGCATGCGGAGACGACTTGTGGCGAGTGATTACGAATTCGACGGCAACCTATCGCAGTCCCCTTCAAAGTGCGACCCATTATCGGAAATGATCTCGTTGGGCACCCCATATCTGCACATTATGTTTTCTTTGATAAAGCTGGGCAACCTTCTTGGAAGTGAGGACCTTGTAGGACTTGGCCTCTACCCACTTGGTGAAGTAGTCGATGGCTACTAGCACAAATTCATGCCCATTGCTTCTGCGGGGCTATTTTCCCTATCACGTCAATACCCCAGGTTGCAAACGGCCAAGGAGTCGTCATGCGGTACGAGGTCATGAGGCGGGGAGATGGTTGAGGTTGGCAAACCGCGGCACTTGTCGCATGCTCGGACGTCTTTGGACACGATCTGTTTCCATGGAAATCCGGTAGTAACCCATTACGAGGATGACTTGCATCGGGGCTCACGGCATTCATATGAGGACCGCGAGGGACCATTGTGGACTTCGGTCATCAACTCTTTGGCCCTTTCTTGAGTGACGCACAAGAGGAGTGGTCCTTGGTACCGCTTCTTGTACGGAGTTGCCTCCTAGAATGACATAATGGGAGGCCAACCTTTTCAAGGCTTGCAAGCTCTTGGCTCGACACCTTCTTTTGGTCTACCTTCTTCGTCTTTGAAAGGCGACTCTCCATCTTTGAGGAGCTGGTAAATTTGATTGTACCGGGGTTCCTTTATAGGCTCGGGTGCCAGGTCTACTTCACAACAGAAGGCTGGGGCTTCTCTTCTACCCACTCGGAAGGGTTTTATGGCTTTTCCCTCAGGGATCTCTACCAATGAGGCTAGAGTAGCTAGGGCATCTGCAAATCTGTTCTTTTCCCTTGGCAAGTAGTGGAAAGTTACTTCTCTGAACTGTCCAGTCAACTCCTCCATATTGGCATGATACCACTGCAGATTAGGGTCCACAGTCTTCCATTTGTTGGAGACCTGGTTGATGATCAGGGCTGAGTCTCCGTAAACTTCGAGCTCCTTGACATTCCTTTCTAAGGCAGCTTCCAAACCAGTAATGCAAGCTTCGTACTCGGCGACATTGTTCGTGGCAGGGAAGTTTAACTTGAGGGCTATTGGCGTGTGCTCATCTTTCAGATCGACCAGTAGCATCCCAATGCCGTTTCCTCTTTTGTTAGTGGCTCCGTCAAAGAATAATTGTCATCGGTTTTCGGGCTCGACTGCAAAGATCCCTTCATCTGGAAATTGGGGTTCAGGCCCTCTGTCCTCATTACTGGGGAAATTTGCCAGGTGGTCCGACAACGCTTGACCCTTGATGGCCTTTCTGGTCACATAGTTGATGTCGTACTCTGCTAAGAAGAAGGACCACTTTGCTAGACGCATCGAGAGGGAAGGCTTATCAAAGATGTATTTGATGGGGTTCATTTTTGAGACCAAATTCACAGGGTGGGCTTGCATATAATGCTTCAACTTTCCGACTACCCGGACCCGATCTGCACGAGTCTTTTCACATCTTTGAGTAATTGAGCTCACTTCCTGCTGGCTTCCGGTGACAAAGTAAATGGCATTCTCTGCAGAGAGTCTTTCTTCTCTGAGCAAGCATAGCCCCAAGCTGCCGTATCGGTGACGGTGAGATAGAGCGAGAAGAGGTTTTGTCTATGTGGGGGCATAGCCTTGGAGGATGTACCAAGTATGCCTTAATGCGGTCAAAAGCATCCTGGCATTCTTCGGTCCATTACGTGTCTACATTCTTCTTCATGAGCTTGAAGATGGGCTCGCACATAGTGGTCAGCCCGATTGTGAAAGCGGTGATGTCTGCGGTTTTCCCATAAAGCTCTTGACTTACATGCAGGTTTGAGGTGGCCTCATATCCATAATGGCTTTGATCTTTCGGGGTCAACTTCGATACCTCGCTCATTGACCATATACCCAAGCACTTTTCCCCTTGTCACTCCGAAGGTGCATTTGGCGGGGTTTAGTCTCATGGAATGTTGTCTCGGCCTCTCAAAGAACTTTCGCGAGTCAACAAAGTGCTGCCCATCCTCGCCTTTGGAGTGGATTATCATGTCGATCTACGTAGACCTCAATCTCCTTGTGGATCATGTCATGAAAAAGCGCGGTCGTTGCCCTTTGGTAAGTAGCCCGGCGTTCTTAAGCCCAAATGGCATCAGCTTTATAACGATAAGTTCCCACGGTGTGGTGAAGGCATCTTTTCTTGGTCTTCCTCGGCCATCTTGATGCGGTTGTAGCACACAAAGCCATCAACGAAGGATTTGACTTCGTAGTTGGCGATGGAGTCCACCGGGATGTCTATGTTTGGCAAAGGGTAATCGTCCTTGGGGCTGGCCTTGTTCGGATCTCGGAAATCCACACGGCGGCGCACCTTCCCATTGGCCTTGGTGACGGTCACAATATTGGATAACCATGTCGGATATTCGATGACTACGATGAATCCTACCCGCGGTAGCTTCTCAATTTCTTCTTTGACACTGTAGAGACCACTGCTGGCTTGATCTTCCTCAATTTACGCTGCGGCTTAGCATACGGTGCTAGAGGGATTACGTGCTCTACTATTGAAGCATCTAGCCCGGCATATCCCTGTATGACCATGCAAACACGTCGACGTATTCTACGAGCGGATCGATCGGTCTGTCCCGTTCAACCCCACTGGAAGAAGTTTCCGATCTGTGTCTCTTTAGGTTCCTCGACGGTACCCAAGTTCACACTTGTCAAAACCTCCTCGGCGGCTTGGGCCCGGTTTTCCTCTTTTACGAAACACCTTAAAGATTTCTTTAATGTATTGTTCATTTAGTGTGTTTGCATCTTGTTCAAATGATTCATTATTAAGCTTGTTGTTAAGTTTTGAGTTAATTTATCATTTGTTAAGTTGGCAATAAGAGGATACTCGAAAGATCTGTCATTTCATTCAAAATAAGGGGAAAGATGACATCGATTACATTTTGATAGTCCTCGGGCGTGAGGCCTTCGGATGACTCGGAAGGGCCCGGAATTCAAAGATTCTGACTCGGCGAATAGACGCTACGACTCTGGACCCTACACTACTTATTGACTCGAGGGTGTTTGACAAGGGTTGGACCGGGATCTCACTCCTTCTTCTTTGTTGCCACAGGGAGTAGCGGTCTTGTCGGCGTTCCCATTTGGTGTGCATCTGTGGATCATAATTGCCTTTGTTGACACCATTTCCATGGGGAATACTTGGCCCGATGCGGCGGAATCTCCTTTACGAACTTAACTTTATCCATACGTACCTCAGGGCGGTAGGACCGGTTGTGCTTTCGGCATCGAGATACGGCTTTCTTCATCCCAAAAGTCTTAAGGTTCACTCTTCTTTCCACCTTTTCCCAAGCAGTGGGGCCGATCCTCGGGAGCGGTAAGAGCCATTACAAATACATTATGCTCATCATGGGTGATGAAGGGCTCTGAAGAAACTTTCATTAACATGGCTTGTTTCACTTCAAACTCGCAGTCTTCATAAGTGAGCCTTTCTTACGTAATCTTGACCATAGTTCTTGGTTCGATATCATAGAAAAGAGGCCGAGCTCGACAACATTAACAAAATCGGTTCCGACTATGGGCCCAATTGTCCTTCCATGGCGGCGGCATTAATCAAATCTTTCCACTTTCCTTGTAATTCGGCATAAGGAACATTGAATTTGAGAATGTCTATGATCTCCGGATTTCCAAAGTTATTTGCATTCGTCTCCCGAACTCGATCATGTTGACTGATTGTTAGCGGGAAGAGGGTTCTTGACCACATTAGGACCCGAGGTGGTTCCGGCTTGCCTTCTTCAATTAGGCGAGAGATCGGGAACTTCGGTAGGTGCAATCATTGGTGTTATGCCCATGATATTTGTGAAAGCGGCAATGCTTGGTTTCATCCATTCGACACTAGGGTTTTTGGGTTTCCGAGTTTTCCAGAGGTCGATGAGTCCTTCGGCTACCAAACCGTCAAAGACCTTCTCTAGTGGCATTCCAGAAATCTTACGCGGTATAGAAGCGAGGTCTTGGCTTTGCGGCTACTTGGCTTGAATTACTGTCCCACTTTCTCATTACGGATGTAATTGACGGCGCCGAGCCGTTTCTTTTCCTTTTATAGTGACAGTAAGGCGTTTGACACTTTGG
Organism: Adenophora triphylla var. japonica; assembly: GCA_022495995.1. Taxonomy (NCBI): domain Eukaryota; kingdom Viridiplantae; phylum Streptophyta; class Magnoliopsida; order Asterales; family Campanulaceae; genus Adenophora; species Adenophora triphylla. The sequence continues at coordinate 119,373 of JAFEMH010006441.1, forward strand.
TGCTTTGTAGCGATAAGAGTTGGGCGATCACGTGGCCGGGGCCATGTTGAAGGCATTTTCAAACTTGGTACCGGCGTTTACCATTGCCCGAAGGTCGGGATAATAGTAATTGCCAATTTGGACCCTTAGTTGAGGCTTTAAGCAAGATTGGAAGATCTCCATCTGCTCCTCTTCATTCCGTGGAGTCATCATTTCACTAAGCTTCCAATTCCATCTCCTGTAAAATTCACTTGGCTCATGCAGGGCTTGTAGAGTGCCTTGTAGGTCATTCCTGCTGGTTTCCCAATTCAAGTTAGCCTTATACTTCTCCGAAATGCTTCCTTAATTTGGTCCCAGGTGGCTCGGGCCTCTGGTTTTACATGCGGGAACCATCTAAGAGCTGAACCCTTTAATGACAGTGAAAATGGTCGGCCATTTGTTGATGTGTACAATCCTTGGCTCTCATGGCAAGAAGGTAGCTTTCAATATGAGTCTGGGGACAATCGGTGCCGTTGAACTTTTCAATCTCGGCATTCGGAATTTTGGAGGAAGAGGGACAATTTTCTTTGGGATCGATGTCTGGTATGCGCCTTTTTGGTGTTCGGTTCTCAGAACTTCTCTTGCATGGACTTAACTTGTTCCATCAACCAAGTCATGTTGGGGTCGGGGACGGTTTCGATTACGAAGCGAGGCTTGTCGGATTTGAGTGGCGGGGCGTGGGTGGCACGGTGGTAGCTGGTACTATGGCTTAGGGGTCTTTGGAAGGGAAGTAGGTGTAAACTTGGCACAGTCTGTGTTTCCCTGAGGCGACCAGAGGCATAGGAATTAGGCTCGTAGTTGCGAAGTAGGAAAAAGGAGCCTCGTGGGATCCTATTGGCAAGGTTGGGGGTGGAAGATCTGCTGTGGCGGGCGGGAGTTGAAAAGGTCACTTGATTGATTACGAGGCTGGAAGTTGTGCAGGACGGCCCATCTTGGGGAGAGGAGCGAATCCCATAGGGTAGTGCGAGAGGCTGCGTTGCGGGGATAAGCTGTGGCGTTTGTTCTCTGTTGGTAGGGAACAAAGGCAGGTCTTATCGAGGAGGAGAGGGTGTCGGGACCACGATGGCTTGGGATCTTGGAAAAGGCTGAAAAGGGACGAGTCTTTGGCAAAGGATCATATGTGGATGGAGGAGGGCATTGGTTATAGGCTAGGGGTTGAGATGGTTACTTACGGAGTTTCATCTTCTACCATAACCAAGGAACCATTAGGCTCTACCACTATACGGACCCCAGTGACGGCGTAGCGCATCAATGAGCATGGCTGCTTGTTCCTCATGGGCCTTACATTTTCCGGGGCTAAGGCTAGCTCTTCTTCCCTAGTCATCGGTTACCCAAACCGATGTTGTTTCTGTCGAATCGGACATTCGACTCTTTGGGTGACCAAGGCGAGGATTCGGCGAACTGTGCGAGAATTCTGCGCTAACAAGTCGGCGGCCGGTGTTCTCACCCACTTCTTTCTCGGCTAACGGGAAAGGGATAGGAAAGGTTTAGACTCGGGGTAGGTGTTTAGGAATTTGAAGGCTCGGGCAATATGCAAATTAGAATCTTCCGGTTTACTTAAAACAGTGTCTTTTATTAATATCTATTTGGTTGGAAAAGGGGATTTGCCCTTCTTTTTCGCAACTACTCTAGATCCTGGATCAGTGGAGTTCCGTCACTACGTCTATAAGCCTCGTATTCCACCTGTATTTCGACCTCCCGGGGTGGACGGCCCGGGCGAGGGTCCTATAGGGCACGCGGATCCCACCGACCGAGTAAGAGAACGCTCCTAACGGGTCTAGTGGGTCATAGGAACTTTCAACGCACGAGCGATGCGGATTATAGTCAAGGCAATACCGGGAAAGTCTCGTCTTTTTGCCTTGATAGAATTTTGGCAGAATTTCGCTTGAGCGAATGACGTTTTGACTTTCGGTAATGTCCGAGAAGATAATAGGCATGGGTCGGGCGGCAAAAGCCGGATGACACAGTGTCACATTGAACTTCGTTGCATACGCCGGGCGTGAGTCAGAATCGAAGTCAATGCCGGGTCAAGATCTTGCCAATTTTTCCTTGTCGGAATTTTGGCAGAGTTTCGCTTGAGCGAAAGATCTTTTGATTTGTTGGCAAAGACTCGGTCTCGACTCTTACGCATTCCGTGCGGGTCAAGGTCAAAGTCAATGTCGGAGTCAAGATCCTACCAATTTTTCCTTGTCGGAATTTTGGCAGAGTTTCGCTTGAGCGAAAATCTTGGCTTCCGTTATGAACTAAGGCTTGACCTTTACGAGGGTATGCAACTGGGCTATATGACACGGACTAGACCAAAAACCAACCAAAAGTCACGGTTTTTTGAAACGTGTGACACGGGTGTGCATTGGTCGACACTGGCTGCCATGGGAGGTTGGGATGATTCCGTGCGCGCCCAGGAGCATCGTAAAGGCTGTATCCCGTGACTGCAGCTGAAACCACCCTCGGGTTTGAAGGACGTGCGTGCAAAGTGTACAGGATATATCAGGTGCGCGTAGTGTGCGGTCTCCTAAAAATGTTCCTTTTTGAGTTAAAACAGAGATTTTCATGAAATGTGTTTTAAAGGAATGATTTTCGGGACGGGGAAAATGCAGCACGTAAGCACGTAAATTTTCTGGGAGCCCCAGTCAGTCATGGAGCTGAGTAGCCCCAAGCTGCTAGGACTGCCAGATTAACCATGATTTTTCCTGGTGGAATTGCCACTGAGGTCGCCCGGTCAGAATCCAAGGAGGATTGAGCCGTACGACTGCATGGATCAATTTTCCAGGTTCCACTCCTTTGCTATTTTTTTTTCGGGTTGTTTCCCGTTCAAAGTATGCACAGATTCCAAGATGCAAATGATGCAATGCAAGGTAAAGAAAGCAAGCACGATTAATGAAATCAGCGACGGGAGTCTAACCCGCTCAAAGGGAAAAGCTTTCTTTTATTTTTTTCAAAATTTTTTTCGAAAAGGGATACTGGTACGTGGGATTGTTAAACCACCGGTTATCCCAACTCCCACATCAGGGAGTGTACAGGAAGGTTAAGTGGTTTCCACCTATATACCGAGTATCGATTTTTGTTTTGAAAATAAAGCTTTTCTCCTTTGGGATTTCCCCAGCGGAGTCGCCAAACTGTGAATGTGTGCCCCAAATTTCTGTTGTATTTGGAAATTCACGCGAGTTTGAAGACATCCGGTTTAATTTGAAAAACGGAGTCGCCACGCCATTTTGATTACCTCAAAACTTTGAAAAAAGGTTTTATGGGTTCGGAGGTTAAGTTACCCCTTGGGAAGAACGGATCGTCGTTCACCCAAGGTGCCTTGCCGGAGCAAGTCTCCCAAGATTTCATTATTGTGCTTGCTTGCGTGCTTTCTTGTGTGCATGTGTTTGAAAATAAAGGGGAGGGAATGTCCCAAGTCGTCTTCCGGACGTACAAACCATTTATTGGTTGTCGCTCGGGATTTCTTGGATTTTATGTATTCGGGATTATGATCCCGTCCTCATCTTGGACTTGTGATCATTGCATTTTTAACCTCGGGACTTGCATGATCGAGAGAATGACTCTCTTTATAGTCAAAGATGAGGTTCTTTAGAAAAGGAGGGTCCTTAGCCCATCAATCCTACACTTTAAGACGGTCGAGCTCATATAGATGCTTCATACTTTAAATCTTAAGTGATAATCGGAGATATAGGGTTCAAAGGTTATCCCTTTTCTAAAGAAATTATGAAACATTTTAATGGAAGAAACGATGTAAAGATAGGATCTTTTTACACCGGTCCGTTCCAAAGGTTGCTAATGGGGACATGGGGGAATGCATGTAAAAATGACATTTTTAGTGAAAAGATGACATTTTGGGTTGCAAAGGATGCATTTGATTTAAAGAAATGATCTTTATTTGCAAAGGATGCATAAAGACATGATTTTACATACAAAAGGATGCATTTTTATGAAGAAATTGGGATTTAAATATGCAAAGGTTACATGAAGATTGTATTTTGAAAAGCAGGGATTGCTAATTTAAGGATAAAGATATGATCTTTAATGCACGAAGGATGCTTGAAAAAGGATTTCATATGCGAAGAGATGCATTTTTATCATAAAGATTGGATTTTTATATGCAATGGATGCATGAAGATGATATTTTATGTAAAAATAGGGTTTT
>JAFEMH010006442.1:0-123482 GCA_022495995.1 Adenophora triphylla var. japonica
CTTGAGTGCGGAAATGATCCATCCCCATCCTCCCAGGACCCTTGGGATTCCGGTTTTGTTGACTTCATGCCCGGCTTGGAAGAGAATGTTTTCATCGTCTTCGTCGTCCCTTTCATAGAGAACTTGCTTTCCTCGGGGAGATAAGGGCTGGTATTCGTTCTGCTGTGTCATTCCCTCTCCTAGTTCGTCGGGACCGTTGACCGCCCTCCCTTGACAGAGGGGGTTATATGAGAATAGGCGGTAGTCCAGGAAGTTGTCGTGAGCAAAACCCTTGAGGTCGAACCGGTCTAGAGTGGCCTCTAACTTTCTGTCTGAAGCTGCTTGTGACACTTTAAGGGCTTGGTCCCTGTGGGTCTTTTGAGCTTGGTTTTCGTCCCAGAGACGGTTCTCTTGAGCGGCTAGTTCCATGAGGGCCTTCCTTGTAAGAGCTAAACAGTCTCCGTAGGTGCGAGTCGTCTGACTAATGTCTAGAACTGTGATCACATCCAAATCGCCGAATGGTGGAAACACTTGGATTATATTGACGAAGGAAGTCGGGCTGGGACATTCCATGCGGCCCTCCTTGATCTCGGTTACCAAGAAGTTCGCCCATATCTGCTTGATTGAACCCACGGGGGTGTTGAATTCTGCGATGTTGATAGTCTCGTGATCTCGCTGGATTGTCAAGTCTATCGTAGCTAGCGGTTCTTTGGCGGGATGTCTGAATCCGTGGCCGTGACGACTGGGAGCAGAATCGAACTTGAGCATGTTGATGCTGAGGTGGTCATTTCCTTCGTCGGAAGCTGACTCTGTCTTGCGGGGAAGACCTTTACAGATGTTTTCAGGGTGGCTACTGGAAGCGTTCCCGAGGTTGATCTGATTTGTAGTAGGGTGAGGAGCTTTGTCTCCTTCGCTGTTGCCTTTGGCCTTGGCGGCGCTTGTGGCTGTAAGCTTGACTGACAGCACGGGCCGATTGCCACTAGGGCTGGTAGTCGAAAGTGATGATGAGCTCTGAGCTCGATTGGCCAGGGCCTCGTTTACCATGAGCAGGCAGTCGTCGAGGGTAACTTTGGCATTGCAGAATCTGATAATAAGGACCAGATCTTTGGTATCATCGGGATATACGGAATAGATGATGTTGACGAAGTCGTCGTCGATCACTTGATCGAGAGGGTTCTTTGTCGTGTCAACTAGCTTGTTTCCAATTGTCGGATAAGCACATGCTTGGACGTTGATCTTGACAATCTCCATGGTATTGGAGCCCTTATCGTAGGTGACCTGATCGGAACGGGTGCCATCTTCAAAACTGAGCATATGAATGTAGGGATCTTCCTGCGGATCTGCCACATCCTCAACTCCGGAGAGTCTTGATTCGTCGCCGTCTAACGGCTCAACCCAGACGTAGGGACGCCACATGTCCTACTGTGCTGTTGGAGCTGCTAGGAAAACATCATGCCCTTCGCTGGAGAAAAGGGGCTCAACGGGCAATTCCTCGTGGAGGACATCCCATACGACTGCCATACATTCATCATGAGTGTGACGATGCTTGTTGACCTTTATCACGAATATTTCCTCGCCTGGCGGGGCCAGAGAGTAGGGCTGAAGGATGCTGACAAATCTCCGATCGGAGACAGGGGGTTTATGTGCCCGCACCATGGCGATGCTCAGGGTTTCTTTCCAGTCTGCCTCTAAATGTTAGAAACGATAGTTGAACTTGATGTATCTGACCGGGTCTTGTGGTCCGCCCGCTCGAGGACGTTGACATAGTTAGCATCTCCGGACTCTGAGGGATTCTGATGAGATTTGCCCCGATAGTCCCTTGGTCGATTTGAAGGAGGTAGCCCTGGTGCCTGGCTGCGGGCACGCTTGATTGCTGTCTCGACTTCGTTTCCTATGAGGAAACTGTCTCCCCTGATGACTTCAAGATCTCCCTGCCGATTAATGAACTTGACGCACTGATGGAGAGTGGAAGCTATGGCTATCATGTGATGTAGCCAAGGGCATCCCAACAGAGCTGTGAATTCGGACGGAATGTCCATCACGTGGAATTTTACTGGCACCATTTGGGTTTCGAACCAGAGCTCCAGAGTCACCGTCCCCAGGATGGGACGAGACGTGCTGTCGTAGGCCTTGATAGTCCGAGTAGATGGAATCAAGTGGCTTTCGTTGATGCGTAGGGCTCGCATCATGCTAAGATGAAGGACGACGGCTGATCTGTTGTCTACCAATACTCCGGGGAGTGATATGGTGTTGAGCTTGAGAGTGATGTACAGAGCTTCAATGTGCCCGAGGCGTCTCTCGGTAGGTCTTCGTCACAGAAAGTGATCATACTGCCATACAGTCGGGAATCGTAGATCTGGTCTCTATCCGGAGAAGGAGAGTCATCAAGTCATCCGTTTCCTGTTTTCCTCTTGCGAGGTAAAGCCTTTGCTGGTGCCTCGGGATTGTGTTGAGGCTGTTTGTGGCGGTCGCCACCCTTGGTTAGCACGTTGATTGAGTGCGAGTGCCAAGCTGACTTTGATCTTCCTTTGCCGGGCCGTGCTCTGAAGTTGGGCAGATTGAACCTTGGCTGATCCCGTAGGGGGTAGGCTTCTGACTGGCAGTGAAATTGTCAAAATCTGAGGTATTCTGGTGCCCTGAGGCCTGAACTCTAGTGTCAGCAGGACTTTTCGGCTTTCCCACCCCTGTCTGCTCTAAAGCTGCGTGGCCTGGAGGAAGGGAGGACTGGCTGGAGTAGAGTACGTAGTAATCGAACCTCCCGGATGGCTCTCCGAGTGTACCCACACTGGTGTCTCCAGCTTCATATCTTTCTCTCAGTTTCTGTTGAGAGGACTTCTTCTTCTGCTTTCTGGGAGAATTAACCCTGACCATGTCTTGGGACTCGTACTCCAGGCATGCGGAGCAGTCACAAACTTCGTAACTGATGTGGACATTCGATGAGGACCTGGCTGGAAGAGGCAGAGGAATTGGCTCTGCGGCACTCTTCTTTGGCACCCATTCAATGGAATTTACACTGTTGTTGTTCGAAAAAGGGTTTTCGACTGTATTGGGCCCACGGGGACGCTCCAATTTTCCTTCCTCTATCAAATTCTGAATTTTGTACCATAACCCCACGCAGTTGTCGTTGGTATGGCCGTGATACTGATGAAAAGCGCAGTACTTGCTCTTGTCAGTGTTGACTACGAGATTCTTGGGGTTGTAATTTGCAACGGGTTTAAGGAGACCTTCCTTGATTAACCCTTCCAGCATCTTACTCAGCGGCATGTCCAACTTGTCGAAGTGTACGGCAGGCTGCTTCTGAGTGGAGTTGTTGTTTGGCGTACTGGGTTTCTGTTGCCCGACTGCTGTCCCTGATGGATGTAGTTAACAGACGTATCTTTCCCTTTGCCGGGGGCCGGTGCGGGATTGAATGCAAGCTGGCGATTCGGTATACGTATGGGCTGTCGCAGTAGCCAACTTCTCCTTGAGATCCTTCTCGAACTATGAGCCGGAATTGACCATGGCCCGGAGATCTGGGAAGAAATGATGACTGATGAGAGTTCTGATGGACGGTCTTAAGCAGGACTTGAAGATCCGCTTCTGTTCATCCTTGGAGAGTGGCTCCATGATCTCGGAGAGTTTCCAACTCCACCTCTTGTAGAATTCTCCGATGCTTTCATCTGCTTTCTGCTCAGTGGTGATTAAGTCCTCACGACTCATTTCCCACTCTAAGTTGGATCTGTACCGTTCTAGGAAGATGTTACTGATCTGATCCCAGGTGTGGCGATCCGCAGGCTTGACCCTTAGGAACCATCGTAACACTGAACTTTTGAGCGTATGCTGGAAGTGGTCAGCCATTTACTGGAGGGTTGCTCCTTTCGCTCTCATGCCGAGAACGTAGGTTTCGACATGCGTTTGAGGACATTCGGTTCCGTCGAATCGTTCCATCTCTGGCATTCTGAACTTGGCAGGGAGAGGCATGACCATTCCCGGATCTGTGGATTTAAGTGTTTCTTGCTTTGAGCTGCTCATGGTGGCTTTCAGGTCTTTCATCTGTTCGACCATCCAGGCTAAGGTTGGGTTCAGTGGTGGACTTTGAGGCACGGAGCCGGGTGCTACCATGTGAGCGGTAGTGATTGGAGGTGGAAGGCTTGATATATGTGGATATATGGGGGGCCTTTTCTGGACTGTATCGGGGTTTGTCCCCGATGTTTTGGGATTCGTGTATAGGCAATGGGATGAACCCAGGAGGGTATTGAAGGATATTGGCATCTATTTGAGATGGTCCAGCGGTGCGCTGGTGGTACTGAGTGATGGGAGTAGTACTGGCCTGGCCATATATGACAGGGTTGCCCTGAGAGGTGGCAATGTAAAGCCTGGGTGTGATGATGTCGCCCGATTTTTTGAAATCAAACGGAGTCGCCACGCCATTTTTGGTTTAAGGGCCAAAACTTTGAAAAATGCCCGAGATTAGAGATTTGGGTTCGGAGGTCACGTTACACGCCAGGAAGGACGTTAGTGTTCACCCGGAATGCCTCGTAAAACGAGTCTTCCAAACATTTAAAATCATTTGTGTGTGTGTGTGTGTGTGTGTTACTTTGGCCAAAATAAATTGAAAATGAGAAAAGTAAAAATTGGGAATTCTTTATTAGACTTTGGACAGATCCCATGATTTTTGGTATGATTTTTGGGTTGAGTTTTGAGACTAAAAGGATTTTTTGAAGTTGAAAACCAATTCTACCAGGATGAAAATGGCAGTGGACACTTGACTTTGAAATGGACTTAAGGGCTTCAAAACTTCATAATATGAGAAAACTCAGAGAATAAAAGTTTTCCCAGACACCTTAAATAAGATTTCTTTGAAAGAATTTTCCATTTTGGAGATGATTTAAGGGACCAAAACCTTCTGGAAATCTCAGATATGAAATCTGGACTTCCAGAGACTGAGGAACTGACCTTTAAAAGAAAATTTGAAAAAGGAAGTTTTACTCACGAAAAAAATAAATTAAAAATATTTCTGGAAAGCTATGGATATTGGCTACAAAAAGTGTTTTGTAGTCAACACCAAATTCCAAGTTTATCTGTGTCCAAAAAATTAGACCATGGACAGAGGTCTTAGAAAATTGCTACTGGACAGCAACTTCTCAAGAAGGAAAACATGATTTTAAAGGGGGTTTTGCATCCATGCTTGTCCCCATTTCCCTAGGTTTTGATTAGTGATCACTTGACATTTTAGTGGTGAATCAACTATATCAAACCATCCTTGGGGTACATTAGGACTAAGCACTTCATTTGCTTGGGAAGGGGAATTTTATCCTTTGAAAATGAGATTTGATGTATGAAAATGATTTTTTAGGTTTTTGAAAATGCATTTGCAAGTAAGTAATAACACTTTGAAGAGAATGTTGATCCTTGTAGAAGATCAACCATGGAGATGAACTTCAATGGTGATCTTCTTGGATCTAGGGCAAGAAGATGAACAAACTACATTTTGGAGTTTGAAAATGCATGCATGAATGAAGGAGTTTAGGGTAAGGAGAAGGAGGGTTTACCAATCTTATTTATGTTTTGAGTTTTAGGCTTGATTGTAAGAGTGTTTGAGGCTTGAATATGAGAGTGTTTGAGTGAGTGTGATTTTGGGTGAATAGTTGAGAAAAAGGTGACAATTCTAGAGAATTCTCACTGTTTTCTCTCTATTTTCGCCAAGGTGCAGTTGTGAAAAATGTTTTTTCTCCCTCTTTTCTGAGACTGGAGGGCACAATTTATAGCCCTCTGAAAACTTCATAACCATCCGCGCGGATGGTTCCTGCAGCGTGCACTGTTCATTAAATGTAGCTGCAGGCTTTGGACACAAAGAATATTTTTTTGAAAATTCAAACTGGCTGTGTTTTTCAACTTACCAATTCGGGATTTTCTTAATTCTTTTGCTTTTTGAGATTCTTTTGTAGGCTTAACCTTAAATAACAATGCCCACTTTGCCCTTGCTTTGTTAGAAAAGTTAGGAATGTTAGGAATGTTAGGAATGTTATAACTCTCGTTAATTTTCTAACGAGAATACTAACAACTCAAATTGGAGCACTTACAGTAGCCCATCGGCGACGGCGCTTTCGAAGGAAGCGGGGTCGTCGATAAGAGTAAGGCTCCAAATTTGACAGGATGATCAAGTGATCGAGTGGCTGAACCTATTTAATAGGCTATCTACGTATCCTTAAGAGGAATCAAGCCGGCCATAGTTCGGGTCTTTGACCCTGGAGATGATGGCGTTTTAGGTGCCTCGAACCTTGAAAAGCGAGCTCTGCAGTCGGGTGATGGAGAGAAATTCTGCTGGGGATAAGAGATGACCATTTTGGTCTGATGGTTATCCGCTCTGCTGGGGATAGGAATGACCATTTTCGGTCGGATGGCTGAACCTAATGATAGGATACCTACGTATCCTTAAGAGGAAACAAGCCAGTCGTAGTTCGGGTCTTTGACCCTGGAGATGATGGCGTTTTAGGTGCCTCGAACCTTGAAAAGCGAGCTGCAACAGTCTTTGAAAGAAACTCTGCTGGGGATAAGAGATGACCATTTTGGTCTGATGGCTATCCTCTCTGCTGGGGATAGGAATGACCATTTTGGTCTGATGGCTATCCGCTCTGCTGGGGATAGGAATGACCATTTTCGGTCGGATGGCTGAACCTAATGATAGGCTACCTACGTATCCTTAAGAGGAATCAAGCCAGTCGTAGTTCGGGTCTTTGACCCTGGAGATGATGGCGTTTTAGGTGCCTCGAACCTTGATGATGGCGTTTTAGGTGCCTCGAACCTTGAAGATGGCGTTTTAGGTGCCTCGAACCTTGATGATGGCGTTTTAGGTGCCTCGAACCTTGATGATGGCGTTTTAGGTGCCTCAAACCTTGATGATGGCGTTTTAGGTGCCTCGAACCTTGATTTGAAATGGCCTTTCGGTGGACTTTGTCTGCTGCCGAAGGAGAGGGTGACCGTTTTGGTCGAGTGGTTGGACCTAATGATAGGCTACCTACGTATCCCTAGTGGGAATCAAGCCCTTTCGTAGTTCGAGATCTACTCGAGATTTCGTTGGCTTTTGGGATTCCGTTAACTTTGCTGGGGATTTTGTTAGCCTTTGCTGGGGAAAAATCAGACGTATTCGTTGGGGAAATCGGTCTTACGTTTTACTGCCGGCGAATGATTTTGATGAAAGAAACGAAATTCCTCTTACGTTTTACTGCCGTCGAATGATTTTGATGAAAGAAACGAAATTCCGTTAACTTTCTCGGAGAGATCGAACTTACGTTTTACTGTCGTCGAATGATTTTGATGAAAGAAACGGAATTCCGTTAACTTTCTCGGAGAGATCGAACTTACGTTTTACTGCCGTCGAAAGATTTTGATGAAAGAAACGGGATTCCGTTAACTTTCTCGGAGAGATCGGACTTACGTTTTACTGCCGTGGATGATTTTGATGAAAGAAACGGAATTCCGTTAACTTTCTTGGAGAGATCGGACTTACGTTTTACTGCCGTCGAAAGATTTTGATGAAAGAAACGGGATTCCGTTAACTTTCTCGGAGAGATCGGACTTACGTTTTACTGCCGTCGAAAGATTTTGATGAAAGAAACGGGATTCCGTTAACTTTCTCGGAGAGATCGGACTTACGTTTTACTGCCGTCGAAAGATTTTGATGAAAGAAACGGAATTCCGTTAACTTTCTCGGAGAGATCGGACTTACGTTTTACTGCCGTGGATGATTTTGATGAAAGAAACGGGATTCCGTTATCTTTCTCAGAAAAATCGGACTTACGTTTTACTGTCGTCGAAAGATTTTGATGAAAGAAACGGGATTCCGTTATCTTTCTCGGAGAAATCGGACTTACGTTTGACGGCCGTGGATGATTTTGATGAAAGAAACGGGATTCCGTTATCTTTCTCGGAAAAATCGGACTTACATTTTATTGCCGTGGATGATTTTGATGAAAGAAACGGGATTCCGTTATCTTTCTCGGAGAAATCGGACTTACGTTTTACTGCCGTCGAATGATTTTGATGAAAGAAACGGGATTCCGTTAACTTTCTCGGAGAGATCGGACTTACGTTTTACTGCCGTCGAATGATTTTGATGAAAGAAACGGGATTCCGTTAACTTTCTCAGAGAGATCGGACTTACGTTTTACTGCCGTCGAAAGATTTTGATGAAAGAAACGGAATTCCGTTAACTTTCTCGGAGAGATTGGACTTACGTTTTACTGCCGTGATTGAAATTGATGAAAGATACGGAATCCCGTTTCTTTCTCGGGGAGATCGGACTTACGTTTTACTGCCGTCGAATGATTTTGATGAAAGAAACGGGATTCCGTTAACTTTCTCGGAGAGATCGGACTTACGTTTTACTGCCGTGGATGATTTTGATGAAAGAAACGGGATTCCGTTATCTTTCTCAGAGAAATCGGACTTACGTTTTACTGCCGTGGATGATTTTGATGATATGCATGTTGCAATGAGTTTATGGGTAACCCAAATGTGCATTTTGTTTGAAAAGAATGGGCATTTTGCCATTTTTTTTTTTAATGTCCGAAAATTGTAGTTAAAACTCGAAAAATTTGTGTTTTTGAATTTGAATCTTGATTTTGATGATATGCATGTTGCAATGAGTTTATGGGTAACCCAAGTATGCACTTTGTTTGAAAAAAGGAATGGGCATTTTGCCATTTTTTTTTTAAATATGAGACGGTGATGAAAACTTGCCCGAATCCGGGATGGATTTTTTTTGTTGCAATGTAGAATTCTCGCAATGTCGATATGACATGAATATATACATGCTTTTTTTTTTTTGTGAAAACATGATTTCTTGTGAAAAATGGGACGGATTTTCGTTCCTGTTGATTTGTGAAAAACTGTTTATTTGTGCTATTTCATGAAAAATGGGACGGAGTTTTTACTTCCGTCGACTCGATGTATGAATGAATGAGTGGTGGTTGTTTGAAAACTCTTTTCCTTTGTGCAAGAAAAATGGGGCTAGGTTCATTGTATGTTGTTATGCTGCCGAATTTTCTTCAAAATTTTATGATGCATGTGTATGCTCTCTCTTTTTTTTTTTTGAATGCAAAATTTTGACACTTTTGACATTTTTGTTTCCCTCTCCTTTTTTTTTATTGCAAGGTGGAAATAATTTCGTGACGGAGCAGCTGAACAAGATGAAGACTCGAGGATCAGTGGAGTCTGTTATTGGTCTATGGGACCGGCTTCCAGATATGGGTAGAGGAGCGATGATGAGTCCTAGACAGATCGTCATTGAGACTGGCTTGTACGAGTTCATCGAGTGCTTGAGGGGGTTGGTCAAGTTTCCCAAGAGTAAGGGCCTGATCTTCGCTTTGGCACAACACTGGTGGGACGTGACCCACACATTCCACTTCTTCTGGGGTGAGGCGACGGTTATGCCTTCTGATTATGCTGCGATTACGGGCTTGTCCTTTAACGGACGGAGCATTGAGTGGAGAGACGGCTACAGCGATCTGAATCTGCAGGCCCTTCTAGGATTTTCCCCTATTCCCAAAAAGGGGATGGGTATGGAGTACGCTGTGGTCGAGGGAAAGATTGTGAAGAGCATTGGGAGCTATGAGGTTGGGGACAAGAGGATAGGCACTGAGCAGATTGCCAGGGCTTTTCTATGGTTTGCTTTTTCGAGCACCCTTTTTGGACACGCCGAGGGGACGGCTATTTTTGCTTTGCTGCGGTCCCTGGAGGATGTGAGGATGGCCGGAGTGGTCTCTTGGGGAGAGGCAGGGCTGGCAGAGCTTTATTTCGCTCTAGATCGGTATAGCCGGAAGGCTGTCAGTTCCTTGACATGCTTCGAGTTCCCTCTGGAGGTATAAGCTTTTCTTTTGCTTTCCCTCTTTTCTTTAAGCACGTATCTTTTTTCGCACTTAATTGATGTGATCTTTACCTTTCGCAGGTATGAGCGTTGGAGTTCTTTCACGTCACGATGTGGCGACAGCCGGCGGAGTATATCGGGGCGTATCCGGCCATGCGTTCTGGTCCAAGTATGCCGGGAGAAGAAAGGTTCCAGGGCGCACGACCCTCGGATACGAGGGCCCGCCTTTGACGGGGCGAGACGGATGAGGGATGATATTCTATCCACAGGATCGTTTTGATGTGGCGCGGCGAGCGGCGAGATATGGACCGTGCAAATGAGGATTTTTGAGGGGCTTGACTTGTGACGTGTATTATCTCTGGGGAGAGAGTGACGCGCCGGCATGGCGTGGGTCGCCTTTGATGACACCGGTGGAGCCTCCCGCCGACATGATGCATCCGAGCGAGAGGTCGGAGACACAGGGCGATTAGCAGGTGGCCAGCACTTCTCGGCATTCGTGGCGATTGAGCAGTATCCGGTGTTTATCTTGAGGAGGTTGAGGATGCCCCAGGTCCTTGAGCGGGAGGGGGTAGGGATCGTACGGTACCCGCGGACGGACTTTTCATATGTCCAGGATGGGGTCCGATTGAGGGTGCAGATCCCTCAGCCTGAGCGGCTTCCACGAGCTTTCCGGCCTCGTCCGGGTATGAAGGTATGGCTTCTCCTTCCCACCTCTCTCTTTTTTTTTTGCTTCTGTCTTTTCCTTTCTCGCTTCATCATTTTTCGCATCACCTTTTTTTTTGACGACTTTCTTTCCGTGCAGTTTCCGGAGGTGGTCGTGGAGAAGCTGACGAAACAGGTGATCGGGGCTAAGAGATTCATTAGGAGGATGGTTGCTTGTGGAGCCCCTCAGGCCAGAGCGAGGCGAGCACAGCCGGTGCCTGTCAGGCGGGAGGCTTCCCCTATTCCTTCAGAGACTTCCTCCGAGACTCCTCTTTCTCCTCTCATAGATCCCCGCGTGGTGCTTCCTTCGGACCACGTCATTCTCGGGGATTCGTATGGGCAGGGACACGTCTGGCATCATGGTGGATCTTCTTCGCACGTCCGGGAGTCTAACGCATTCACCTTCGGATATGATTTCTTTGCAGATCTTGGCTTGCCCTATCAGAGCGTGCCGGTTGGTCCTGACGAGCCTTCCTCCGGAGACGAGGATGATGATTCTGAGCCTGAGATCTTCATGGCTACTGAGGAAGCGGGCCCGAGCCGCAAGAGGATCGGGGAAAGCGCCGGCCCGAGGACTACGATTGGCGATTTCTGAGATTGATTATCTGAGATTGTGATTGTACCTATTCAGACAAATACATCTTATTTCCATGCATATTTTTTTTCGTTGCTTTTCTCTTTTTTTTTTTTTTTGGAATGTAATAATCTAGGATTATTGTTATTTTATTATTTTTTTTTTGAATGCAATGCTGTATGAATGCAATGTTGCATGAGCCTCGGTTTTTTGGCAAGGGTGTAGATGTTTGGTGTATGGGTGGTTTGGACGAGGCTTTGGTGGGACAAAATATTCCTTTGTGGTGCGGACGGTTTAAAGCTGCGGCAAAAATTTTTTGGTAACAAACTCATCCGCGCGGATGGGACATACTTACGACACTTTGTCCTTTAATTTTGCTTGAGATATGGTTTTCCCTCATTTCAAATTCAAACACCTTCTTCAAGTGCCCATTCAAAGCTTGACCATTTTCGGGAAGAAAGAGAGAAAAGGCCATGGAAAGAATTGTGAGCATCCAAACTCCATCCAAATTATCCCAAGATTTTCAAATGTCATTCTTCAACAAGTTTAAAGAGTGGTCTCGGGAGATTATGCATGAGAGGAGGTCGTTCTTTGAAGAAAGGTATAAGATATGATGCTTGTGGTCTCTCAAGGAATTGATTCCGGATTATGATCTTTTGAGAGCTTCTTCCTCATTTTGGGATACTAGAAGGCATGTCTTTTGCCTTTCTTATAATGAGATGGTCCCGACTGTCGAAGAATTTCGGGCTTTGCTTGGTGGTCCCGAGGTGGAGGAGATTGCAATTCCTTTGCCCGGAGGAGCCTCTTTTGTTGACAAGCTGTGCAACCTTCTTCATCTTTCCTCGGAGGAAGCACAAGGTATGATCCGCGGTCCTGATCATTTTGATTTTTCTGGTCTTCCTGATAGATTTAGGGGCTTAGGCTTGGTGGATGATGCCTATTGGGATGCTTTTGCTCTTTGCATGTTTGGTACCTTGTTCATGGTTTACTCTTTTGGGATTTGTCATCGGGCTCTGCTGGATGTAGTTGTTCACTGTCGCTTGGGCAGAGATGTTGTACCTTTGATCCTGGGGGAGACTTTTCATGCTCTCGATAGGCGCTACGGAGACGGTATATGCACGGGGCAGCCCGTTCCTCTTGACTTTGTGGCTGATGGAACGCACAGGGGTTCTTCGGGAAACATCGGATATGATCAAGCCTTGGACATTCGCCGGGGAGAGGGGTTCTTTGTAGATTTTAATGATCGGGGCTCATGGGAGCGTTGGATGGATGGTCGCCGAACGAGAAGATATCGGATGGTCGAGTGCCTTGTTGGCGGGTGAAGACTCGCGAGAATATTTCGGGACGGGTCTCATGTGGTCATGCTTAGGGGCTTTCTCGGTCCGGCTTCTACATTCCGGCTTTGGTTACGAGACGGTTCGGCTGGAGCGGAGTTCCTTTGGAGGACTTTGATGATATAGCCACCTGGGGTGGTGGCTTCGCTTCTATGGATGATCCTTCGGTGTTTTCCTTTCTTTCCCGAGTATGGAGGTATGACGTCTTTCCTCCTCGGGTTATCCTCGAGCGTCAGAGACTGTGTTCCCGACCACTTGGTACTGGATTGGTATGAGAGGCATTTGGGGAGACTCGGATGGCTATTTTGAGACGGCGTGAGGCCATTGTGGGTGCGGAGGACTGACGGTTTCGGAGAGGAGGAGGGCCGAGGCGAGGGCCAACCTCACGACGGGAGCGGAGATGTTGTGACCGACTATGAGGCTTACGTCAAGAGACAAGAGGAGGACTCCTATGCTACCGGCTAGGCTATAGGAGATGAGAGATGATGCTAGGGCCACTAAGGCCACTGACGGAGGCTGGTTTGATAGATCCTGTTCCTATACCAGAGCTTGGTAGGAGGAAGACCGACATTTTCTGTTCGAAGAAGAAGACTCGAAGGGGAAGAAGAGGGGAGAGGCCGATGCAGTGGCTTGGAGTGATTATGAGTTTTCCGAGTATTCCTTTCTTGTCGTAGCAGACACATTAGTTTGATTATGTATCTTAGTTTCTTTTAGCAGGTTGCCAGTTGTAGGAATGAACCGGGCTTATACTCATCAAAAAGCTTTTAACTGTAATGAATATGTGAATTGCTTTAGAGTTTTTCGAGACGCTTTCATGGTCTGATCAGTGTATTGATGTCAAAGTATGACTTTTATTTGTGTTTTAGATCGAACCGTTTCTGGCTGCCTACGTTCCCTTTGGACAAAAGGGCTCAGGTCTCCGTAGTTCGACCCGGTTTTTTTTTTGTTGTTTTGTTTTTTTTTTTTTTTTTTTTTTGTTTTTTTTTTTTTTTTTGTGTTTTTTTTGTTTTGTTTTGTTTTTTTTTGGTGCAACCCTGTTTTTTACCTAGACCGCCCTTTTCGGGTTTTCAACCTAGTTGGGTATTACTCTTTTGGCACTCCATTTTTTTCTTTTTTTTTTCTTGTTTTTTTGTTTTTTTTTTTTGACTCAGTGTTTTTACGCGTAGTATCTGCGCAGCTTGTCACCATTCACTGGGTGTACAAAGGGATTTTCGTCGAGGTCTGCAAGTTGCATGGCTCCTCCGGAGAAGATCTTCTGGACAACATATGGCCCGACCCAAACAGGCTCCCATTTGCCAAGCGGGTTGATACGGACTGGGGGCTTCTCTTTCAAAATGAGATCACCTTCCCTAATCTCCCGATGCTTTACTTTCTTGTCGAAGGCTCTGGCCATTCTCCCTTGGTATGCCCGGATATGTTCCATGGCTTTCAATCGGCGTTCATCTAGCAGGGCCAATTCATCATGGCGACTTTGGAGCCATTCGACCTCGTTGATCTGACTTTCCAACAGCACACGGAGTGAGGGGATTTCTAGCTCGATTGGGAGTACGGCTTCCATTCCGTAGGTGAGGGCAAACGGTGTTTCCCCGGTTGCCGTTCTGACGGATGTTCTGTAGCCCCAGAGTGCCAGGTGTAGCTTCTCGGGCCAATCTCTGCCTCGGACAGCCATTTTCCGATGATGTTTTCCAGAGTCTTGTTTGCTGCCTCGATGGCTCCGTTGGTTTGGGGCCTGTAGGGAGATGACTTGTGACGGGTTATTCGAATTCCGCCGGCGGCTGTCGCATTCCCCTTCGAAATGGGATCCATTATACGAGATGATTTCGGTCAACAACCCGTATCTGCATATGATGTTCTCTTTGATGAAGAGGGCTACTTTCTTTGAATTGAGGATTTTGTAGGACTTGGCTTCAACCCATTTGGTGAAATAGTCCACCGCCACCGGGACGAATTCGTGGTTGTTCTTTGCTCGGTGGTGTGATTTTGCCTATGACATCAATTCCCCAGTGACGAAAGGCCAAGGGGTTTTCATGCGGTATAACTCGTGAGGAGGCAAATGATTAAGATTTGAGTATCGGCGGCATTTGTCGCGGCTTTTGACGCTTGGATGCGATCGGTTTCCATGGAGATCCAAAAGTACCCCATTCTCGGTATGATTTGCATCGGGGCTCGAGCATTCATGTGGGGGCCGCAGGTACCACCGTGTATTTCTCTCATGAGTTCTGTAGCCTCTTGTTTACCGATACATCGCATGAGGGGGCCTTGATAACGCTTCTTGTACAGCATGTTTCCCAAAAGGACATAGTAGGAGGCGAGTCGCTTCAGGGCCGAGAGGCTCTTTGCTTTGATTCCTTCTTTATATTCCCCATCTTCATTTTTGAAGGAAGCTTCGCCATTTTTCGAGTGCGATAGATGCGAGTGTACCAGGGATCACTGGTCGGTTCGGCCTCCGCTTCGATTTCAAAGCAATAAGCGGGGTTTTCTCTTCTCCCGACTCTGAATGGTTTGACAGACTTTCCTTCGGGTATTTCAACGAGGGAGGCTAGTGTCGCGCAGCATCTGCAAATTTGTTGCGATCTCTGGGCAAGTAATGAAAGCCGATCTCCTTGAATTGAGTTACTAGCTCTTCCATGTAAGTGTGATATTTACGGACACAGGTCTACGGTCTTCCATTTGTTAGAGACTCGATTGATGATGAGGCGCGAGTCACCATACACCTCCAATTCCTTGATATTTCTTTCAAGGGCGGCTTCCAACCCGGCTATGCAAGCTTCATATTCGGCAGGCGTTGTTGGTGACCTCGAAGTTCAACCTTGCTTGCTATGGGGGTGTGTTCGTCGGTAGGATCGACCAGAAGCATTCCTATTCCGTTCCCCCTTATGTTTGACGCCCCGTCGAAGAAGAGTTACCAGCGGTTTTCTCCTTCTAGAGCAAAGATTCCATCATCGGGAAATTGAGGTTCAGGTCCTCGGGACTCATCACTTGGGAAATCGGCCAAATGTTCTGCCAGTACACGTCCTTTTACGGATTTCCTTGAAACGTAAGTGATGTCATATTCAGCCAAAAAGAACGACCATTTTGCCAACCTCATAGAGATGGAAGGCTTGTCGAACAGATATTTGATGGGGTCTATCCTTGAGATGAGATGTATCGGGTGAGACTGCATGTAGTGTTTCAACTTTCCCACTACCCAGACCAAACCTGCGCAAGTCTTTTCACAAGCAGAGTAATTGAGTTCTCTTCCCTGAAGCTTTCTACTTACGAAATAGATGGCATTTTCGACCTTGGAATCTTTCTTCTCTTGAGCTAGCATAGCCCCAATTGCTGTATCCGTGACAGTTAGATATAGCAATAGTGGCTTTTGCTGATGTGGTGGGCAAAGAATCGGGGGATTCACGAGGTATGCCTTGATCTGTTCAAGCGGCGACATTCCGGGAGTCCATTCTGTGTAGGCATTTTTCTTCATCAACTTGAAGATAGGTTCGCAGATCGAGGTCAGCTGATTTACAAAGCGGCTTATGTATTGCAGTCTTCCCATGAAGGATTTTACTTCTGTCCGTGTCCGGGGTAGCTTCATTTCAACTATCGCCTTGATTTTCTGAGGATCTACTTCAATTCCCCGTTCTGTCACCATATATCCTAGCACCTTGCCTCGCCTTACACCGAAGGTGCATTTGGCTGGATTCAATCTCATGCTGTGGTCTCGGAGGCGGCCGAAGAATTTTCTCAAATCAACAAAGTGTTGGCCATCTGATCCTCTGGAGTGTATTATCATGTCGTCCACATAGACCTCGATTTCTTTGTGGATCATATCATGGAACAGAGTCAGATCGCCCTCTCCGGTACGTAGCCCCAGCATTCTTTAGTCCGAACGGCATGACCGTGTAGCAATATGTGCCCCAAGGGGTTGTGAAGGCTGTTTTGGCTTGATCCTCTTCTGCCATTCTGATTTGGTTGTAACCGGCAAAGCCGTCGACGAAGGATTTAACTTCATGGTTGGCTGTGGAATCCGCCAGGATGTCGATGTTTGGCAGGGGGAAATCGTCCTTTGGACTAGCTTTGTTCAGATCTCTGAAGTCTACGCAGCATCGGATCTTTCCGTTGGCTTTGGTTACTGTTACTATGTTGGAAAGCCATGTAGGATATTCAATGACCCACGATGAACCACCTTACTGAGCATCTTTTCTATCTCCTCCTTTACTTGTAGGGACCACTCGGGCTTAATTCTTCTTAGTTTACGCTACAGGCTTAACTTAAGGTCGAGCGGTATTCGGTGTTCAACTATGGAAGGATCGAGGCCTGGCATATCTTTATAGGACCATGCGAACACATCCACGAATTCTTTTAGCAGCTCCATTAGGGCATCCCTTTCAGTTCCTTCGAAGAAACTACCAATCTGCGTCTCTTTAGGCTCTTCCGCAGTTCCCAAATTCACACTCGTCAAAATCTCTTCGGTAGCTTGGGCTCGATTTTCCTCTTTCCGGACAACCTGCTTAAAGATTTCTTTGATATATTGTTCATTTAATGTGTCTGCTTCTTCATCTAGAGAATCGTTATTAACTGTTTTTATATTATTAGTTAATTCATCATTAGTTAAAGTGGCAATCAAGGGATACTCAGAAAGGTTCGTCATTTCATTGAGAATAAAAGGGAATGCAGTATTGGCTACAATTTCATGGTCTTCAGGCGTGAGGCCATCGAATGACTCGGAAGACTCAAACTCAACAATGAGAGACTCGGAGGACTTTACAAAGGTTGACACAAAGGGACGGGGGACCAATCCAAGCTTGGTGATCATTTCTTCTTTGCTCGCGGACGGGCCTGAGAGAGTTTCCCAATTCCTTAATGGCATCGCTGTCAGTGGCCTCATGACTCGGGGGTTGTCTTGTTTATGTTCTCCTTCCTCAGTCATTGCTATCATCTCTTCGTCTGAACCAGAATCAATTGTGTTCGGCGCCTGAAAACTGAGCATATGAATGTAGGGATCTTCCTCAATTCTGGGGAATTCTAACTCGTCACAATCTGACCGCTCAATCCAGATGTAAGGACGTATTGCGTCTCGGTGTGCTGCTGGAAAAATCTCATGTCCCATGCTCGAGCGGAAAGGCTTAGCGGGTAGTTCTTCGAGGAGGACGTCCCATACGACGTTCATACATTCGAGTCGAGTCTGCCGGTACTTGTCGACTTTTATCATGAAAATCTCTTCGCTTGGCGAGGCCAGAGAACGGGTCTGAAGAATGCTGACAAATCTCTGATTGGAGACTGGAGGTTTGTGTGCTCGTACCATGGCGGTGTTCAGTGTTTCTTTCCATTCTTCCTCCAAATGTTGGAAATGGCAATTGATCTTGATGAATCGAACTGCTTCAGGGTCTGCCCGCTTGAGTTCGTTGACATAGTTGGCATCACCGGATTCTGGGGGATTCTGATGAGACTTGCCCCGATAGTCCCTTGGTCGATTCGGAGGAGGTAGCCCCGGTGTCTGGCTAAGAGCATGCTTGGTGACGGTCTCGGCTTCGTTCCCTATGAGGAAACTGTCACCCCTAATGACTTCAAGGTCTCCCTGCCGGTTAATGAACTTGACACATTGATGGAGAGTGGAGGCTATGGCTTTCATGTGGTGTAACCAAGGGCGCCCACAGGCTGTGAATTCAGATGGGATGTCCATTACATGGAATTTTGCTGGCACCATTTGGGTTTCGTACCAGAGCTCCAGAACCACCGTCCCCAAGATGGGACGAGACGTGCCATCATATGCCTTGATTGACCGGGTAGATGGGATCATGTGCCTTTCATTGATGCGTAGGGCCCGCATCATGCTGAGGGGAAGGACATTAACGGCTGATCCATTGTCCACCAATACCCCTGGGAGTGATACGGTGTTGAGCCGAATAGTGATATACAAGGCTTCATTGTGCTTGGAGACATCTCTTGGCAAGTCTTCGTCGCAGAAGGTGATCATGCTACCATATAGGCGGGGATCATAGATTTGGTGCTTGTCTGGAGAAAGTGAGTCATCAAGCCAGTCACTTCGTGCCTTTTTCTTGCGAGGTAGAACCTTTGCTGAAGCCCCTGGGTTATGTTGAGGCCGTTTGTGGCGGTGGCCATCCCCAGTCAGCATATTAATTGAGTGCGAGCGCCAAACTGGCGTTGGTCTTTCTTTGTCGGTATGCACTCGGGAGCCGGACAAACTGAATCTTGGCTGATCCCGCGGGGATTGGGCACTTTTGATTGGCAGTAAAATCACCCAGATCTGCAGTATTCTGGTGACCGAAGGTCTCAATCCTATCGCTGGCAAGGCCTCTCGGCTTTTCTTCCCCTGTTTGCTTCGGGGAAGACTGGCTGGAGTAGAGTATATAGTAATCAAATCCCCCAGATGGTTCCCCGAGCGTACCCACACTGGTATCACCAGCCTCGAACCTCTCTTTCAATTTTTGCTGGGAGGAAATTTTCTTCTTCTTAGGAGGACGGTCCTCGTGTATCCAATTCCCGATAGTCCCTTTCAAGGCGGTCGGGCAGTCACAGATATCCCACCAAATGTGTTCTACGGCTGGTGGTGGATTTGGGACCTCAGGTTGAGCGGTGCTGGAATGACTTTGAGTTGAACTGGTCCGGGGAGATCTGCTGTTGGGCTCATCGGGAAGCGAATGGTTGGACTTTGCCGGATAATGAGAGGTATTAAGAGCCGGGGAAACAGGCATATGTTTGTCCTTCAGGGGAGCCCCAGTCAGTTGGGAGATTGCTAATGTCCCGAAGTGGCGTGTGGCCTCTTCAATCCGAGCTTGCTGCCCGCTTCCGGCGTTCCTCAAGAGCTTTGATGGCTGACCATATTTCCTCCACTGTTTCCCGATCTTCATTACCCATGCTGATATCTGCGGGATCAGTATCACTTTGAGAGGGGATGACAGACTGTATGCCGAACTCTTTCGTCCCTGACTGCTGTTGGAATGGTGGCCCTTTGAATTGCTGTTTGGGGACCAGTTGCCCTGTAAGTCGACGGGCAGAAGTCCCGGCGGTGGAGACATAGGAATCTTGTGGTGGCATCTTGATATACCCAGGATGGTTAAGAATGGGAGGAGAACCTTCTTCCTTCTTTGCGGTAAAAGTGCCATCGGAATTGAGACTGATAGTCAAACCATGAGTTGCAACAACCCCCAGAAGGTCGTCAATTTGAGCCTCATGTCGAAGTCTCATCTGTTCTACCAACTGGATCCAATGCTGTTCTGTCTGAAGGATTTTGGAGGATGGAGTGACGTTGTCCCCATCATTACCGGCTGATGCAGACATTCTGAAACACGGAGTCGGAACAAACGGTGAAGCTGATGACGCACTTGACTCTTCCCAACTGATCAAATGGTGACCCGGTATCCGGAACCAACCTTTGTGAGGAGCTGCGGGGGAAAAGGCACGAAGGTTCAGAGATTTAGGGATTGAAGGTAGGTGTTTGGGCTTTGGGCTCATGCAACATAGAGTTATTTGTTCTTGTTTACTTAAAACATGTTTTATTAACCTAATCGGTTGGAAAAGATTGCTCTCCTTTTTTGCAAACTACTCTGGATCCTGGATCAGTGGGCCCCGTCACTACTTCTATAAGCCCCTCGTATTCCACCTGTATTTCGACCTCCCAGGGTGGGACGGCCCGGGCGAGGTCCTATAGGGCAAGCGGGTCCCACCGACCGAAAGAAAACGATCCTAAAAGTCGGCGGTGTAATCGAGTCTTAACAAGCATTCGATGTAAATTACGGACAAAGCTGACGTCAAAAGTCAAGATCATGTCCGGGGGCTCGACGAAAAGTCGGCATGATTTGGACTGATGAATGTCCACAATTGATCTTGACTCGTCGTCAATTAGGCCGTAATTAGGCATGGAATAATCATTAATCCTTGATGACTCAGTGTCATGCTGGGAGTCAGTGTATAATTTGTGCCGCCGTCGAGTCAAAGTCAAGGCGCCGGTCAATATCTGGTCAAAGTCCATGACGGAAAACCGGCGTAACTTCGGCGATTAGGGTCCCGAAAGATATTGACTTGGTATGCCGACTAAGGCTTGAATGGAAAGGTCTATACACGTACGGGGCATGACACGGACCGGACTAAAAACCAACCGGGTCTTGGACAAAGTGTGTCACGGACAAGTGCGTAATTCGGCACGAGGCTCCATGGGATGTTTGGGTAGTCCCGTGCTTGCACCGAGAGGCGTAATAAGACCAAACGGGCCGCGACAGAGATTTCCCCGGGTTAGGGACGTAGTGTGCAGTGTAAGGCCACGTGCGCGTAGTGTGCAAGCAGTCTATCTTCTTTTTCTAAGTAAAATAGAAATTTTTTCATGTGTCTAAAAAGAATGATGCATGATTTTTTTTTTGAAAATTTTCTTTTTTTTTTGAAACTCCTTTTTTTTTTTGAAATTCTTTTTTGAAAATTTTTTTTGAAAATTTTTTCTTTGAAAGTAAATGCACACATAAGCACATAAACACATAATTCAAAATTCAAGTCAACGGGTTCGATAGTCAAAATTTTGACTTTTCCGAGGCGGCCAAAACAACACGAAAATGTGAAAAATCAACACACACCACAAATGATTTTAAATGCCGGGACGGAAGCTTGACCCTCAAAAGCTTTTTTTTTTGAAAATAATGATACCGGTACGTGGGATTGTTAAACCACAATTTATCCCCGACTCGTGTTAGGAGGCGATAACGGGAAATTTAATGGTTTCCACCAATATACCAAATATCAATTTTTTTTTTTTAAAATAAAGCTTACATTCCCCAGCGGAGTCGCCACTGTGATGATGTCGCCCGATTTTTTGAAATCAAACGGAGTCGCCACGCCATTTTTGTTTTAAGGGCCAAAACTTTGAAAAATTCCCGAGATTAGAGATTTGGGTTCGGAGGTCACGTTACACGCCGGGAATGACGTTAGTGTTCACCCGGAATGCCTCGTAAAACGAGTCTTCCAAACATTTAAAATCATTTGTGTGTGTGTGTGTTACTTTGGCCAAAATAAATTGAAATTGAGAAAACTAAAAATTGGTAATTCTTTATTAGACTTTTGACAGATCCCATGATTTTTGGTATGATTTTTGGGTTGAGTTTTGAGACTAAAAGGATTTTTTGAAGTTTAAAACCAATTCTGCCAGGATGAGAAAGGCAGTGGACACTTGACTTTGAAATGGACTTAAGGGCTTCAAAACTTCATAATATGAGAAAACTCATAGCATAAAAGTTGTCCCAGACACCTTAAATAATATTTCTGTGAAAGAATTTTCCATTTTGGAGATGATTTGAGGGTCCAAAACCTTCTGGAAATCTCAGATATGAAATCTGGACTTCCAGAGACTGAGGAACTGACATTTAAAAGAAAATTTGAAAAATGGAGTTTTACTCACGTAAAAAATAAAGTAAAAATATTTCTGGAAAGATCTGGATATTGGATACAAAAAGTGTTTTGTAGTAAACACCAAATTCCAAGTTTATCTGTGTCCAAAAAATTAGACCATGGACAGAGGTCTTAGAAAATTGCTACTGAACAGCAACTTCTCAAGAAGGAAAACATGATTTTAAAGGGGGTTTTGCATCCATTCTTGTCCCCATTTCCCTAGGTTTTGATTAGTGATCACTTGACATTTTAGTGGTGAATCAACTATATCAAACCATCCTTGGGGTACATTAGGACTAAGCACTTCATTTGCTTGGGAAGGGGAATTTTATCCTTTGAAAATGAGATTTGATGTATGAAAATGATTTTTTAGGGTTTTGAAAATGCATTTGCAAGTAAGTAATAACACTTTGAAGAGAATGTTGATCCTTGTAGAAGATCAACCATGGAGATGAACTTCCATGGTGATCTTCTTGGATCTAGGGCAAGAAGATGAACAAACTACATTTTGGAGTTTGAAAATGCATGCATGAATGAAGGAGTTTAGGGTAAGGAGAAGGAGGGTTTACCAATCTTCTTTGTGTTTTGAGTTTTAGGCTTGAATGTAAGAGTGTTTGAGGCTTGAATATGAGAGTGTTTGAGTGAGTGTGATTTTGGGTGAATAGTTGAGAAAAAGATGACAATTCTAGAGAATTCTCACTGTTTTCTCTCTATTTTCGCCAAGGTTCAGTTGTGAAAAATGTTTTTTATCCCTCTTTTCTGAGACTGGAGGGCTCAATTTATAGCCCTCTGAAAACTTCATAACCATCCGCGCGGATGGTTCCTGCAGTGTGCACTGTTCATTAAATGCAGCTGCAGGCTTTGGAAACAAAGAATATTTTTTTGAAAATTCAAACTGGCTGTGTTTTTCAACTTACCAATTCGGGATTTTCTTAATTCTTTTGCTTTTTGAGATTCTTTTGTAGGCTTAACCTTAAATAACAATGCCCACTTTGCCCTTGCTTTGTTAGAAAAGTTAGGAATGTTAGGAATGTTAGGAATGTTATAACTCTCGTTAATTTTCTAACGAGAATACTAACAACTCAAATTGGAGTACTTACACTGGGTCGGTTGCTTCCTTTGTTCAAAGGCATCCCGTAAGTTGGCGGGGGAGGAACCTGATTGAAGGTTTGAGGAACTGGTTTCGGGGAATCGTCGTCCTCGACCAGGACGAAAGTACCGTTTGATTGGGGGATAGCTGCTATAACTCGCTCATTCAGAAGTTGTACCACGAAATTCTGCTGATCTTCTTTCTGCCTCTTGTGAACCTCACAAGCCCGGATGGCTTCTTCCAAAGTCATATATGTTACCGGTGGCGGGGGTCCGTCCCTGTCACGATTTCTCGGTGAGCTAGACATGTCGGAAATTCTAGCTGAGGGAACTGAGGGAACCGAAGAACCGTGCGACGCCGCCGTAATCGTGATTCCGGGCGAGGCGCCGACCCGGAATTCGAACCACTTTCAGGCTCGCCGCGGCAGGAACGAAAGGCAGGTTTTAGGCTTCGGAAAAGGGTATTTGGCTCAAGGTTTCGGGCTTGTGCAATGTGCAGTTACCGATTAATGTTTACTTAAAACGCATTTTCTTAGAGTCCTAATCGGTTGGAAAAGAGCATGTCTTCTTTTTCGCAACTAACCTAAGGCTCTAATCAGTGGATCTCGTCACTACATTTATAAGACCCTCGTTTCCATTTGTAGATAATCTTCTCGGGATGGACAATCCCGAGCGAGGGTCCTATAAGGCAAGCGAGTTCCACCGATAAAAGAAAAAGTGAACTTAAGGCTAGCTGATCACGCAAACTTCCAACGTATGTGACGCAAGGGCCACAGTCGAAGTCAACGTCCTTAAGTTAAGGCGGGGATCGTGCCAAAATTTTGGCATGACCTCTCCTGACTCGCTTGCGCGAGGGGCCTTAGCTTCTGGCGTTGGCCAAGTTGTGGCTGGCACGGTGTATACGGTGAGGGTTTGGTGACACGGTGTCACATTGAACATTCGGGTATATTTTTTGGCAGAGCTCCGCATTAAAGTCAAGGCTGAAAAGCTCAAGACTTCGGGTCGGGAACGACCTTCGGTCTCAATCTCTCGAGCTTGACCCGTGGCGGAACTCGGTGTAAAAACATACACTTAGGCTTTATGACACGTACTAAGCCAAAAACCAACCGGGGTCTTGGACGAAGTGTGACACAAAGAGTGCATGGCTTACACGGGCTAGGATGGGTTGTTTGGGATGACCCCGTGCGCACTCGAAAGGTGTCTGGCAGACCAACCGAGTTCCAACTGAACGGTCATCCCGGGTTACGGGTTGTAGTGTACAGTGTACCGAGGCAACAAGTGCACGTGAAGTGCGGTGTACCGAGGTAGCAAGTGCGAGTAGTGTACGGTCACTAAAATTCTTTTTTTTCTGAGTAAAACGGAGATTTTTCAGAATGTGTTTTAAAAAATTTTATGCGCAGTTCAAAATATAGCATGAAAATTAAGTATGAACGTGAATGCACGAACATGTTATGATTTTGGAAAGACGATAATGTAATGCCCTTGCAAAATAACCATTCGAGGTTTAAAGTAACGCACGCACACGAAAATGAGGAAGGGTAAACGAAATTTTGACCCACGGAAGGCTTTTTGAAAACAACGGTAGTTTTGAAAAAGTATCCATTTCCCCAGCGGAGTCGCCAACTGAAATTACCTGGATTCGCGCGAGCGAAGCGGTTGTCTTTCGCGGAGGGTTGGTGTCTGAGA
The DNA here is from genome assembly GCA_022495995.1 of Adenophora triphylla var. japonica. Lineage (NCBI taxonomy): Eukaryota > Viridiplantae > Streptophyta > Magnoliopsida > Asterales > Campanulaceae > Adenophora > Adenophora triphylla. The sequence continues at coordinate 24,584 of JAFEMH010006442.1, forward strand.
CCTCGCTTTCGGGAAGGAGAGGAGTCTCCACGCGTTTTTTGTATTTTGAGCCCAAACGTTGAGAAACGGCTTTTTGGTTGAAAATGGTGTCGTTTTTATTGGTAGCAAAAACTTAGGAAAATGCTTTGAAAACGGGGTGTCATTTTTATTGGTAGCAAAAACGAGTAAAAAGTTTTTTTAGTACCAGAGATTGTTAGGATCGGAGGTCACGTTATGTTTCGGGAAGAGTATTTTGAGATCACCTGAAATGCCTCGTATGACGAGTCTTTCTACCTTTCTTGAAATCGTGTACGTGTGTGTGTGTGTGTTTGCATTTTGAAATGGGGGCTTGAATGACAAGCTTAATCTTGGTTTGAATGTCAAACGTTGATTATGTGATTCTGTTTGAAAAGGCGAGCGTTTGAATGACAAACGTCGATTTTGGAAGTTTTAGGAAAAGTGGCGCGAATACTGATTTTAACTGTTTATCTTAAGTGTCAAATGTTGACTTTTAAGAAAAGAGCGTTTGAATGTCAAACGTCGGTTTTTTGAGTTTGAAGATGAGCGTTTGGATGCCAAACGTCATTTCGCGCGTTTTGAAAGAGAGTTCGAATGTCGAACTCCGGTTTTGAACCGGGCGTGTCATTGTTAGCATTTTTACGTGAAAAAAACATTAAATGATTTGAGTGTCAAATGGCGGCTTTTAAGTTTGAAGATAAGCGTTTGGATGCCAAACGTCATCTCGCGCATTTTGAAAGAGAGTTCAAATGTTGAACTCCGGTTTTGAACCGGGCATTACATTGTTAGCATTTTTGCGGGAAAAAGGCATTAAATGATATGCGATCAACGAATCGGGTTGCGACTCGGACTTTGATAAATAAATACTATCACGATCCAAACGGCTTGGACTTTGTAAATGACAGTATTTAAAGTGCGGGATCGACGGAATCAAACGATCCGGAATTGTAAAGTACGATCGACGAGCCAAAGAGCTCGGAATTGTAAAGTTGCGTAAAAGTGAATGAAGTTCGACGGATCAAACGATCCGGAATTGGTAAATGACATGAAAGTAAATGACGATCGACAGATCAAACGATCCGGAATTTGTAAATGACATAACAAGTTACGGAACGGGCCGGAACGCCGTTTTAACCCGAGATTACTTCTCTTACGGGAAGAGAAGAGGATCAAGGACTAAAACGTATCGGACCTCGTTAGACGATGACGTCTATATTTCAACAACGTTCGTCCGAAACGGTTGTAGCGACTGGCGCGTAAACCGAGACGGAACGAGAGTTTAAAGAGAGAGGGAGCTACCTATGGCTAGGGTCGGCTCCTTTGGCTCGGGATACGAAAATGTGTTTGGAACAGTGTTTCGAGGTGGTGGGGTTGTATTTGATCAAAATACGAAATTTTCACGCAAAATGAGGTAAAACGGGGCTCGGGAGGGGTGAGAACCAGTTTATGCCGTGGGGTGAGGTGAAAATGGAGTGAATTTTTGTTGTTGTAAATGGCTTTGATAGCCTCTGTATTTATAGGTAAAATTTCAAGATGAGTCAGGACGGACTGAGGGTGAAAACCAGGGGGTTTTGTGAAACTTTGGAAATTGGAGGGACTTGCTGGCAATTCTGGATTGTCTGCAAAAGAGTCCGACCGGACTTAGACTGCATACCAGGGGTATTTTAGTCTTTTCACACTGATTTTTGATTGATGTTGATGAGGGAGCTGTGGCATGCACGCCACGTGTCCCTGTGACTCACCAGGTTGTGGGAGTTCGTGCCATTATACCAAGTTTCGTCCGTTTTTAAAATAACTGTCCGAAAAATATCCGAAACGCCCCCGGAAAGTGTCGAAAAGTGCATTTTTCAGGGAAAGCTTTACTTTTACGTGCAACGACGTGTGTTGAGTACGCTTCGGCGTTGGGATGTACGGGGCAGTCCCGAGACGTCTCGTTGGCTTGGGAACGAGAGCTTAACGGGTTTCGGTTAACTGGAGCGGGCCACTTAACGGATTCCGATTAACTTCTAACGGATTTTGACGATCTGGATTTGGGTACTTACACATATGCCTTGCTCGGTCGAGCAGATCGTGGCAAAAAGTTTTGGACAGCCTTGCTCGACCGAGCAAGGCTCATGACTCGGCCGAGCAGGTCCTGAGAAAATGTGTAACTATCGAGCATAAATGAGAAAACTGAAACCGAAAATCATTATGATTAATATTTTCGGATTAATGATTGTTAATTCTGTAATAATGGTGTTTATTACATAATTAAATCATATATTTCAGTTGTGATCTTGTTTAAAGCAATATAAAATATTGTTGTCAACAACCAAGAGAAAGAGTTGAAAAAACACACAAGAACACAACAGAGAAAACACCTTTCTTCTGAAAACCTCCTCCATAGCAATTTGTTGCATCTTGTTTAATCTTCCTTTGGCATCCTAGCTTGCATTATAGAAGAAGAGGTGATCTAGTCCAAGCTCAATTCAGTTTATAGTTTAATTGTATTTTAATTATATTTTTCTGTAATTGTTTTCCTCGGCACCTTGTAACAGATCTTCCATAATTAGAATTCTACCTTCCTTAGTCAATCAAAGCAATCCTTCCTTATCATGGATTTTTTCCTTGTGTGAGAGATACCTACAAAATAACCAAAGATACACTAAAACAAGGAAACTAATTAATTGGTTAGTGCATAAATAATAATAACTAAATAAAATAAAGAAGAAATTTACAAATATATTCTAAAAATAAGAAAGATATAAATCCTAATAATTTAGAAATCATCCTTGCTAAAAACGTGTGGAACACTCACAGTTAGAATCTCCCCCTAATTTGTAGCTTTCTGGTCAAACCCAAGATTTGATGAATATCATATACACAAGCCAACAAGACTATCAAAATACCTAATATAGAAGCTCCCCTTAAATTATCAATGATCCAACTCCTCCTGAATTTGTTACCGCTTATCATCAAACTTCAACTTCAGTTTTCTCTCCCTCTTTTGAATTACTCTCCCCCTTTTTTACCAGAATGGATGAAATGCGTCAGATGTGAGTCTAGATTTGGCCACATCAGTACTCACACCATACGCTACAATTTGTGATCCCTCCAACGAAATAGAGAAAGACGGTGGTAGAGGATGAGAGATGAGTAAAGGGGTATAGGGAGTCGAAAAACAGGGGATGATACTTACCAAAACTGCTTCTCCATCCTTTTGAATTTCATGGAGATTAAGGACTTCAAAAAAATGGCAATAAAATCTTTTCTTTTGTGAGTAATGTACATGCCATAAAAATATCAAATAATACCATATAGCACCCTCCCCCTAACCACAAACTATTAGATGAAAATCAAAGTTGATTGGAGAGTCATTGAGCATAATATTTTTAGCCGAAAAATTATGGGAAGAAAAAAAAACTTGAGTAATATTTTCACCAAAAACAAGGATGACCTAAATTTATGACTAGACTATGATGCATAATGTACAACCAAGTGATGTATATATCTCAGTATTGTGTGGCATAGTATGAATCAACCCCGGGGACTCATCTTTTTCAAGAAAGTCAATAAACTATTTTCCAGTCTTCTCATCCTCTAGAATGCACCCACCCATTTTTTGTTGTGGGAAATTAAATTGTGGGTAGCTTTCACCCTTCTTTACTCCCAATGATAGCCCTTTTTCGAATTATTTTATCAAATTCGACACAAACTATTATCTTGATATAGTTTGATCACATTAGAGTGGTTTCATACAGTGGGTGGAGCAGCTATTTACCTTTAAATTTGGCACCCACTGATAGACATCCATCAGGATAAAAAGTAAGTTAACATTAGCTAACATACATTGGAAGAATTTACAATCCAAAGATGGGACAAGTCAAGGGAAAAATTCAAGTGACCACACTGAGATATATAGTGCAAATTAAACTAATATGCATGCATTTTTTTTTAATAATATACAATACATGTGTAGACCATAATGTAACCACACAGGAGATCACACCATCAGGTGACACACAAACAGAAAGACTTTCTTAGAGTGTAAAGTCTCTCAAAATCAATGGCCTTGGTGAAAATGTTAGCCAACTGGTTTTCAGTTCTTACAGGGTCTAGGCTAAAAAAAATATGCTCAATAAAGTCTCGAATAAAATGATGTCTAATGTGTTGGTGTTTAGTGCGAGAGTACGTAACAGGATTTTTTGGAATGTATATAGCACTTAGATTATCACAAAAGACAATTAACACATTACTTCTATGCCCGTGGTCCTTAATCATCTTATTCATCCAAAAGAATTGAGAGCAACACATGCATGTAGAGTGAGATACATAGTTTTGATTGTACCACGAAACCATGTTATTTTCAAGATAAAAACAACCCCCAATTTTACTCTTCAATTCCTTAGTACCCCAGTCATCTTTTACTATTTCAGTAATTTTGGGCTCAAGATGAGATACATAATGACAAATACTTACCTTGGGTAACACGAAAGATGACCAGTTTAGACCAGCAGAGTCTTTGTAATTGACTCTAGACTTCAGTCTGGACCTTACCTTTGCATGCACGTCTCCAACCACTTGTGAGACGGAATGGTTCGTTTGTATTTTGCTTGAAATGTCTCTGAAACTATCCATACCTGCTTCTTCACTATCTGAGCTGCTGTAGGATGCCTCTGAATCTGAACAGCCATTAGATTCTGCTGATGTAAGCTGCGATGTGATCACATCACGGGATACATCAGTCTTTTCTGCATTCACTTGCTTTCTCTCTAGGATTTTCTATTCAGATTCTTCATTGGCGGTCTCCAGCTCTTCAACAAAACCTGTAATATCACAAAACTTATAGCAATTGTCAGAAGTTTTGAATCCTTTAAAGACCCAATTACCTATTTTATAAAAAACCTCACAAACTTGCTTATCAAATTTCACATGCATATCATCGCCACACAAATGACTAATGCTTATGAGATTGACCTGAAGGCCTTCTACATGAAGAACATTATGGATATTAGGTAGACCTCAACACTCAAGGTTCCTTTACAAACAATCTTACCTTTGCCTCCACCTCCATATTTCTCTTTTCCTCCATTCACAGGAGAGTAATCAGACAGGAATTCAATTGTACCTGTCATGTGCCTTGAACACCCACTATTAAAATACCAAAAGCTGGACACACTGCTCTTCGGAGAGGTGAAAACAACCTTACACTCCTCATCCTTCTTCTCAACCCACACAAAATGCCCAGAAATTTGGTGATGTGAGCTATGGTGTAAGTATATCTAGGCTCTCATCTGGGGAGCAGATTCCCCTAGGTCACGAATCATTTGATAACAAAAGGGTCTAATATGACCTGGAGCAAAACAGTAATGACACACAAACTTCCTTCTCCTAGGTTTGGACTCTACCTTTTGAAAAGCTTTTGATTTAGAGGTATCTTCACCTTATTTTACAAACGTGGATTCATAGCCAATACCAATTTGAGTTTGACTTCCCAATTTCAAAACTTCTTCAAATTTAACTTTTCCATAGTTCAACTTTTTAAAAGTAACATTCACTTTTTCAAGTTCAACTTTGATTTCTCGAGTTCAATATCACGCTTGTACTAAGAGAAGAACAAAATAACAAAATAATCTCTCACACTAAAAACTCTTTTGATCTTTGAAACTCTAGAGATTTTAATCATAAAAACCGTGTATAACAATGAGGCGTGCAGCTCCAATTTATAGTGAAAGGAGTCCTTGTTTGTAGGATGTAATTTGCTTGAGAAGATCTTCCACAATTAGACTTCTACCTTCCTTAGTCAATCAAAATAATCCTTTCTTATCATGAATTATTCCCTTGTGTGAGACACTACAAGAAAAACAGGTTTTAGCGACGGAAAAATCCGTCGCTAAAGGCATTTAGCGACGGATTAGCGACGGAAAAAATATGTCGCTAAAACCCTTGTCGCTAAATATTAACGACAGATTTTGGGGTTGTCGTTAAAGTAACGACGAATAATTTCGTCGCTAAAACTCAAAAATACGTCGCTAAATGTTGAAGAGGAACGACAAATTTTCCTATCTGTAAGTACCCAAATCTGGCTCATGCCATCCGGTTAAGTTTCTCGGCAATTCCCCGGACTTTCCTAAAGTTCAGAGGCGATTTGGGAACTTTTCCAAACCTTCCGAGGGGCAAAGGACTTGCTAGGAATTCAAATTCCACGTAGTCCTTCGCTGGAAAAGACCTTCTAGAAGGCCACCTTGCATGTTTCTAGAAAAATCTGGGTCGGCAGCAAATGTAGCCACGCGGCCTCTTTTGCCGCAAATGAAGCCATGCGGCCTCTTTCGCTGACCTTCTAGAATGCCACCTTGCATGTTTCTAGAAAAATCTGGGTCGGCAGCAAATGTAGCCACATGGCCTCTTTTGCCGCAAATGAAGCCATGTGGCCTCTTTCGCTGACCTTCTAGAATGCCACCTTGCATGTTTCTGGAAAAATCTGGGTCAGCAGCAAATGTAGCCACGCGGCCTCTTTTGCCGCAAATGAAGCCACGCGGCCTCTTTCGCCTTTTTCCAGCTACCTATAAATAGAGGCCTCCTCTACCCATTTTAGACACAATTTTCAGCACAAAAGCTCTCCTAAAACATCCTTACGAAAATTCAGCAAGCTGAAGGTGCCAAGAGCCAACTCCCTCCTCCTTGAAGCCTCCAAGAGTTGATCCCTTCCTTAGGCGAATTCCAAAGAGAAAGAGGTCACCACCATTGGTAACCTCTCACCCCCTTATCTTGCATTATACTTAATTTATGTGATATACTTGCTCCTTGCATTTACATATTGTTATATATTGCTTGGGACTTGGTAGATTGTTGTTAAAGATCATATCTTTGAACATGTAAATCATATCCCCCTCCCTTTGCATCCTTTGCATTGAAATAGCATCTCTTGCTTATAAAAATAATATTTTTTTGCATCTCTTGCTCATAAAAATGTGATCTTTGCATAAAAGGTGCATCCTTTGCACCTAAAAATCTCTTTTTATAATAAAAATGCATCATTTGCATATAAAAATCATGTCTTTATATTGAAAATGCATCATTTGCATATAAAAATCATTTCTTTACATTAAAGGTGCATCTTTTGCACCTAAAACCCATTTTCATGCATAAAGATGCATCCTTTGCATTAAAAGTCATTTCTTTACATCAAAATAGCACCCTTTGTTTTCAAAATGACGTCTTTATGCATCCTTTGCACATAAAATGCTATTTTTTCACATAAAAATGCATCCTTTGCATTAAAAATCATTTATTTAAACCAAAAAGCATCATTTGCAACCCTAAAATGTCATCTTTTCACTAAAAATGTCATTTTTATTATGCATTTCCCCCATGTCCCCATTAGCAACCTTGGAACGGACCGGTGTAAAAGATCCTATCTTTACGTCGTTCCTTCCATTAAAGGTTTCATGATCTCTTTAGAAAGGGGCAACCTTGAACCCTATATCTCCAATTATCGCTTAAGACGAGTATGAAGCATCTATATGAGCTCGACCATCTTAAAGCGTAGGATTGATGGGCTAAGGACATTCCTTCCTAAAGAACCTCATTTTGGACTATAAAAGGGAGTCCCTCTCTCGATCACGCATGTCCCGAGGTTAAAAAACGATGATCACAAGTCCAAGATGATCATAATCCCGAATACATAAATTCCAAGGAATCCCGAGCGACAACCAGTAAATGGTTTGTACGTCCGGAAGACAACTTGGGACATTCCCCCCCCCCTATTTTCAAACACATGCACACAAGAAAGCATGCAAGCAAGCACGATTAATGAAATCTTGGGAGACTTGCTCCGGCAAGGCACCTTGGGTGAACGACGATCCGTTCTTCTCAAGGGGTAACTTAACCTCCGAACCCATAAAACCTTTTTTTCAAAGTTTTGAGGAAATCAAAATGGCGTGGCGACTCCGTTTTTCAAATTAAACCGGATGTTTTCAAACTCGCGTGAATTTCCAATATACGAAATTTGGGGCACACATTCACAGTTTGGCGACTCTGCTGGGGAATATCCCAAAGGAGAAAAGCTTTATTTTCAAAACAAAAAATCGATACTCGGTATATAGGTGGAAACCACTTAACCTTCCTGTATCACTCCCTGATTTGGGAGTTGGGATAACCGGTGGTTTAACAATCCCACGTACCAGTATCCCTTTTCGGAAAAAAAAAATTTGAAAAAAATAAAAGCTTTTCCCTTTGAGCGGGTTAGACTCCCGTCGCTGATTTCATTAATCGTGCTTGCTTTCTTTACCTTGCATTACATCATTTGCATCTTGGAATCTGTGCATACTTTGAACGGGAAACAACCCGAAAAATAGCAAAGGAGTGGAACCTGGAAAATTGATCCATGCAGTCGTACGGCTCAATCCTCCTTTGATTCTGACCGGGCGACCTCAGTGGCAATTCCACCAGGAAAAATTGAGGTTAATCTGGCAGTCCTAGCAGCTTGGGGCTACTCAGCTCCATGAATGACTGGGGCTCCCAGAAAATTTACGTGCTTACGTGCTGCATTCTCCCCGTCCCGAAAATCATTCCTTTAAAACACATTTCTGAAAAATCTCTGTTTTAACTCAAAAAGGAATATTTTTAGGAGGCCGCACACTACGCGCACCTTATATATCCTGTACACTTTGCACGCACGTCCTTCAAACCCAAGGTGGTTCCAGCTGCAGTCACGGACAGCCTTACGATGCTCCCGGGTGCGCACGGAATCATTCCAACCTCCCCATAGCAGCCAGTGTCGACCAATGCACAGTCCGTGTCACACGTTTCAAAAAACCGTGACTTTTTTGGTTGGTTTTTTGTCTAGTCTGCGTCATATAGCCCAGTTGCATACCCTCGTAAAGGTCAAGCCTTAGCTCATAACGGAAGCCAAGATTTTCGCTCAAGCGGAACTCTGCCAAAATTCCGACAAGGAAAAATTGGTAGGATCTTGACTCCGACATTGACTTTGACCTTGACCCGCACGAAATGCGTAAGAGTCGAGACCGAGTCTTTGCCAAGAAAAGTCCAAAGATCTTTCGCTCAAGCGAAGCTCTGCCAAAATTTTGACAAGGAAAAATTGGCAAGATCTTGACCCGGCATTGACTTCGATTCTGACTCACGCACTGCGTATGCAACGAAGTTCAATGTGACACTGTGTCATCCGGCTTTTACCGCCCGACCCATGCCTATTATCTTCTCGGACATTACCGAAAGTCAAAACGTCATTCTCTCAAGCGAAACTCTGCCAAAATTTCGTTAAGGCAGAAAGACGAGACTTTCCCGGTATTGCCTTGACCATAATTCGCATCGCTCATTCGTTGAAAGTTCCTATGACCCGCTAGACCCGTTAGGAGCGTTCTTTACTCTCGGTCGGTGGGATCCGCGTGCCCTATAGGACCCTCGCCCGGGGCTGTCCACCCTGGGAGGTCGAAATACAGGTGGAATACGAGGGGCTTATAGACGTAGTGACGGAACCCACTGATCCAGGATCTAGAGTAGTTGCGAAAAAGAAGGGCAAACCCCCCTTTTCCAACCAAATAGGAATTAATAAAAGACATGATTTTAAGTAAACTTGAACAATTAATGTAATCATAATTGCATTTTCCTATCTCTGATATCCCTAATCGAGACCTCCTCGGTCCGATTTCCGATTTTCCCTGTCCCGACCTTTCATGGTCATATCCCTAATCGAGACCTCCTCGGTCCGATTTCCGATTCCCTGTCCCGACCTTTCATGGTCATATCCCTAATCGAGACCTCCTCGGTCCGATTTCCGATTTTCTGTCCTGACCTTTCATGGTCATATCCCTAATCGAGACCTCCTCGGTCCGATTTCCGATCTTCCATCTCCCGACCTTTCATGGTCAAATCCCTAATCGAGACCTCCTCGGTCCGATTTCCGATTTTCTATCTTGACCTTTCATGGTCATATCCCTAATCGAGACCTCCTCGGTCCGATCTCCAATTTCCAATCTTGACCTTTCAAGGTCTCATCTTTTCCGATCAATTAGGATTAGGAGAAAATGTGTTTTGAGTAAAACTTAAGCGATAAGTGCATGTTACTTGAGCCTTTAGCCTAAACACTTACCTCCGAGTCTAAATCTTACCTACCTTCGAGTCTAAACCTTACCTTATCCCCGAGTCTAAACCTTGCCTGTCCCTTTCCCGCAGCGAGAAAGAAGTGTGCGAGAATACCGGGCCAGCGGCTTTTCAGTGCAAAAAACCTTAGGTAGAATCGTCAAAGAGTCAGAATGGCAGATTTGACAGAAAACAGTGAGGGTGCAGGAAATCAGATGATTAGGAAGGAAGAGTTAGTCTTGGCTTTGGAAAATGCCCATAAGGTTCATGAGGAACAGCAAGCCATGCTTATCGACGCACTCCGTCGTCATGGAATTCAGGTAACAGTTGAGTCGAACGGTTCTCTTGTGGTAGTCGAAGATGAGACTTCGGAAACAGTGATTTCAGTCCCTTCATCCTATAACCAAGACCTTCCATCCTACAACCAATACCTTCCTCCATCCGCATACGATCCCTTGCCAAGGACCACTCCTCCTCAGTCCTTTCCAACATCCCAGCTCATCAGGGCTCCATCGCCGTTAGCTCCTCATAACGGATTGGGCTTCACCTCGCCTCTCCCGCCAAAGAATACCGCCAGCCTATACTCCAGCCTTCACATAATCGCTTGAGTTATGTGGCTATGTTCAAGCCCCTATACCCACCCGAATGCAATCATGAGTTGCCAAGGGATGATTCAAGTTTTCACGTCACCTACCGGACTTAATGAATTCAGCCGGGCCATCGCCCGCTACTATGGTTCCCTCTGCCGATACAAGTCCGGTTGCGATTTCCAATAACTCGAGAGTCCCCGTTGACCCCCATGTGGCAATATTGATGGAACAAGTGAAACAAATGCAAGAGAAGTTTGACCTCATGATGAGTATCAATACTCCCTTGACCCAAGACGTCGAACTAGGCAAGGAAATGACTCCACCAAGCATAACCCAATGCCACCAGCACCAAACGGCAACCGTACCCATATCAGCACCAGTTACTCACAAAGGAAAGAGTGTCGTAGCCTCCTTCAGGCAAATCCAACAATGGAACCAGTTGGACAATGGAAATCCGAGTCTTGAGAACAACAATGTCTCCCAAAAACTCCGCTCCCTTCATTATGACAACATGGAGATGCCTTTAAGCAAGATGCTGGAAAAGCTGATGAAAGAAAAGCTGATAAAGCCACTGGAGAATTGGAAGCCCAAGAACCCCAACGTTCAGTTGGATGAGTCTAAGCATTGTCTTTTCCATCAATACCCAGGGCACGACACTGATGATTGCAGCTATTTGAGGCATGAGATACAGAAGTTGATAGAAGATGGGAAGCTCGAGAACCTCCGTGGGCCAAAAACAGAAAGTTATGATAAGAGGTCAATTCAGGGGGTGCAAGGTCAGAAACGTCAGCATGATTTTGGGATGCCCATGAGCAAAATTTTTGGCGAGTTGGTGAAACGGGGCCTTCTCACACCTCTCGAGACTTATCAGCCGAGAAACCCAGAAGAGTTGATGTAACCAAGTTACGTGAGTACCACAAGCATTATGGTCACGTGACGGACAAGTGTTTGGATCTCAAGAAAGAAATTCGGTGGCCGATCTACGAAGGAAAGCTCAAGTTCCCCGGGCAACCAACCAGCGAAGAGTAGCTAGACTAGGGTTTACTTATCCTTAAGTGAGATAAAAAAATATATATATATAGTCTCTCAGTCAACCTTCATAGGTTCTAGTACTTTTCTTTTTCAATCAAGTCCTCCACGGACATTGTAATTAATCTTTAATTTTCTATAAAAGAGTCTTCTTCTTTTCTTGCTAGACTTAAGACATTATTTGCACACCTACATTACATTTAATGAAATGGTTTTATTTTATATGATCACTTGCATTACTCAACAATTAATCTCTCGAAATAATTCACATTCCAATTAATCGGTGTGAGAAAGTCAATCAATACTCTCCCCATACACTTTCCTTACCCCACAAAAGGCCTCCATCAAGCCATACACTTTCCCAAACCATGTCCTCACCATCACCTTGACCAAGTCAACGACGGCGGCATTGTCAAGGGACAACAAAAGGCCACTCAGCTTCGAAAGATTGACCTCGTGTCGACAACGACCTAGGAGCCTGCCTTCGACCTCAAGGATGTCAAAGAAAATTCAAGCAGGGGCTCTTCTTGGCCCTCAAGTGCTTCGTAAAATAAAAAATAAAAAAATGCAAAGTGCAAAAAGAGTAATACCCAAACTAGGCGGAAAATCCCAAAAAAAAGAGCAGTCTAGGCAAAAAAACAGGGTTGCACATAAAAAAAAAAAGAAGAAAAAGATCTTAGTGCAAAAAGATTAATACCCAGCTAGGCCAAAAATCCCAAAAAAAGAGGACAGTCTAGGCAAAAAAACAGGGTTGCACATAAAAAAAAGGAGAAAAGATAGGGCCAAGGACCTAGCGTCACCAATCAAAAGCTTGATGGACAGGCAAAATCAAAGCTCGAAGAATAGATGTTGTCGATATAACAATGGGGCGGTCGAAGCAAAGCCAGAAACATTTCATAAGCCTGTAGGCACGTGTAAATTCTTCTTCCCCAATGAAAGAGGAAGCAATCAGAAGCAGCCGTCCAAGAATGACTTGGTCAAGGAATCATCCCGAGGCCCATGCCTCATCATCATCTCATCCTAAGCCTTTTCACTAAAGGAACCACAAATCCCAAAGCCTGGAACAGTCCGGCTGAAGCCGAACTACGGCGACCTGAGCTCCTCACAATGAGGGGAACGTAGGCAACCAGAAATGGCCTCTTCCATAAGCATATCCAAGTTCCAGAAAATCCGGTCTCATCAATGACCTTTCCCATAAACACATTAAAATTCCCGAAAACCCGGTCTCATCAAATGACCTCTCCCATAGACACAGTCAGATTCCAGAAAACCCGGTCTCATCAATGACCTCTCTATACACAAACTTTTCTTTCACACCAGCCAACCTTGATCCACGACATTGGTTGACTTTCTCCTCATGATTAATAAGAATGTTTTTCTTCATATCGAGATTAATGGTTGAATAACCCGAACATTAATAAAGGGTTTTAAGCAATCTTGTGATCATTGTAAATAAAACAAGTTTTCAGATGTCTTGACAAGTCATCCTTTTCTACATCTTAGGAAAGATAGTGCTAAACACTGATTTTCTGTCAGCAGGGGCTTCCATACACTTTTACCAACCTTTCTATGCTTATACTCTCTCAAAAGAGTCAAACCCAAAGCGAGTTTTTGTGCCTACATCGAATAAGGCCATCAAGATAACACAAAATCGGGATCTATTCCCACCTTTCGAAAAATATGCCCCTGCATGTATATATCTTCCTAAAAATCTTCTCTTCGTCCACATCTTCTTAAGGTTGACTGAGTGACTAAAGAAAATAAAAGAGAGAGTAAGAAAGGATAGGTCTTCCCTCTTCTGCTACAATTCGCATTAGGGTTGCCTTGAAACTCTTCGAAGTTGGGGCTTTGCCAAGCCGTTTCTTTAGACTGGGGCTTCTTTAGCCATTTTTGGGGTCTGCATCGGGTTCTTCACTAGGTCACAAGATGGATCCAGTCTTGGTTAGATTAACCTCAGGATCACTTTTGCAATACCAATCATATTGGGATTTTTGCTAGACTGGGGCTTCACTAAGTCACTTCTTCGAAACCTAAGACTTCGCCTACTCAGTTCGTCCAACCGGGGCTTTACAACCGAGGCTTTGCCAATGAAAGGATCTTTCCTTGATTTAATAAGACATGGGGCTTTGCAGAAAGTTTTTCCTTAGACCAGGGCTTCGATAAGTTGCATTCACCCCTCGAAGAAAGGTTTGGTCACTTCGACATCTGCTTTAGTCTTTGGTGGTAAAAGCCTGTCAGCATCAGCTTCAAATGCCAGAGTGTGAGAAAGGAACATTCATCGAGACCCGAGGTTTAAACCCAGTCTCAGCCCAAGAGGGAATTCTAGTCCACGTTGACAACATCTCAGCAACAACAGCAGTTCAGTCCGCACCCAGGGGATACGACCCCACCTGCTTGAAACATGTCTTAAACAATTTTCAAACACATTCCATATGTACATCCAGACCCAGTACCTACCATGTTTCCCAGAAAAAAAATCACCCATAGGCTCAAGTAACGTGCCAATTGCTAATGATAACATTTTCTCCCGAAAGCGCCTCCGTTACTTCTGTTATAACGAGATAACGCCAGGTGACAGTTTCCTAATTATCAAAAAATCCAACTTTAGCTACCACTATCACAGATTGAGAAGTATGCTCAAGTTTTCCAGCTATAGCTGCCTCTATCTACTCGATAGTGACGCAAGCTTTAGCTTCCTCAGGTGACAACCTCCATTAATTGTCAATCAGGTGACAACCTCCATTAATTGTCAATCAGGTGACAACCTCCATTAATTGTCAAAATCTCAAGGATCCTAGACATGTTCCTAACTATCTAGATGAGGCTTGAACTACGATCAAGGCTTGATTCCTCCGGGATACGTAGGTAGCCTTTCATAAAGGTCCAGCCATTCGACCATATTGATCACCCTTTTTCTTTCACCATTCCTCAATGGTGCGTAATCTTTCCACAAAGGTATAGCTATATGACCACTTTGGTCACCCCCCCCCTTTTTTATTTGGCACATTCCCAGTAGGATCGGCCGTTTGACCTCCTAGGTCACCCTGTTTCCATCCTTATAGTAAGGGACAAATATCTCTTTGCCATGCCCCAGTAGAATCAGGCATGTGACCTCTTTGGTCACCCAATTCCAACCCGTATCGGCGATTCCAGTCCAATTCCAAAGGTTCTGTAAAGTACAATTCAGGCTACCTATGTCACGCGACAAACCTAGCCACTTGGCATACTGAGTCGTGCGACATACTTAGCCCATGTGGCTGGATTTTACAATTTTGCCCCTGAAGGCTCAATTTTACAATTTCGTCCCCCATAGGCCTGTTTTACCCTTTGTGCCCCTGGTATTTTCAATCATATCAATCCAGTTTTCCCTCCAGTGCCCCCGTGGCCTATTTTACAAATTTACCCCTGTGGCTCATTTTATTTGCCCCTGGCATTTTCAATCCTATCTCTCAAAATTATCGGGTCCTCCCACTTTTTTATGAAAAAATTATCGGGTACGTCCCGTTTCTTTACAAAAATTATCAGGGTACGTCCCGTTTCTTTAACAAAATTATCAGGGTACGTCCCACTTTCTTTACAAAATTATCGGGTTCTTCCCACCTTTTTATGAAAAACCATCAGGGTACGTCCCGTTGCTTTACAAAAATTATCAGGGTACGTCCCGTTGCTTTACAAAAATTATCAGGGTACGTCCCGTTTCTTTACAAAAATGATCGGGTACGTCCCGTTGCATTACAAAAATGATCAGGGTACATCCCACTTTATTTACGAAAAATTATCGGGTACGTCCCACTTTCTTTAAAAAAAATCATCGAGTCCTTCCTACTTTTTTACAAAATCCATTCTTTCTCGCGATCTCCGTTATTCCAAGATGAAGGAATAACATTTCGCTCTCTTTCGATCTCCGTTATTCCAAGATGAAGGAATAACATTTCGACCTCTATCGCGATCTCCGTTATTCCATGATGAAGGAATAACATTTCGCTCTCTCTTTCGATCTCCGTTATTCCAAGATAAAGGAATAACATTTCGACCCCTATCGCGATCTCCGTTATTCCATGATGAAGGAATAACATTTCGCTCTCTCTTTCGATCTCCGTTATTCCAAGATAAAGGAATAACATTTCGACCTCTATCGCGATCTCCGTTATTTCATGATGAAGGAATAACATTTCGCTCTCTCTTTCGATCTCCGTTATTCCAAGGTGAAGGAATAAC
Organism: Adenophora triphylla var. japonica; assembly: GCA_022495995.1. NCBI lineage: Eukaryota > Viridiplantae > Streptophyta > Magnoliopsida > Asterales > Campanulaceae > Adenophora > Adenophora triphylla. The sequence continues at coordinate 40,498 of JAFEMH010006442.1, forward strand.
ATTTCGACCTTTCTCGCGATCTCCGTTATTCCATGATGAAGGAATAACATTTTGCTCTTTTTCGATCTCCATTATTCCAAGATGAAGGAATAACATTTTGACCTCTATCGCGATCTCCGTTATTCCATGATGAAGGAATAACATTTCGCTCTCTCTTTCGATCTCCGTTATTCCAAGATAAAGGAATAACATTTCGACCTCTATCGCGATCTCCGTTATTCCATGATGAAGGAATAACATTTCGCTCTCTCTTTCGATCTCCGTTATTCCAAGATGAAGGAATAACATTTCGACCTCTATCGTGATCTCCGTTATTCCATGATGAAGGAATAACATTTCGCTCTCTCTTTCGATCTCCGTTATTCCAAGATAAAGGAATAACATTTCAACCTCTATCGCGATCTCCGTTATTCCATGATGAAGGAATAACATTTCGCTCTCTTTCGATCTCCGTTATTCCAAGGTGAAGGAATAACATTTCGACCTCTATCGCGATCTCCGTTATTCCATGATGAAGGAATAACATTTCGCTCTTTTTCGATCTCCGTTATTCCAAGATGAAGGAATAACATTTTAACCTCTATCGCGATCTCCGTTATTCCATGATGAAGGAATAACATTTCGCTCTCTCTTTCGATCTCCGTTATTCCAAGATAAAGGAATAACATTTCGACCTCTATCGCGATCTCCGTTATTCCATGATGAAGGAATAACATTTCGCTCTTTTTCGATCTCCGTTATTCCAAGGTGAAGGAATAACATTTTGACCTTTCTCGCGATCTCCGTTATTCCATGATGAAGGAATAACATTTCGCTCTTTTTCGATCTCCGTTATTCCAAGATGAAGGAAAAACATTTCGACCTTTCTCGCGATCTCCATTATTCCATGATGAAGGAATAACATTTCGCTCTTTTTCGATCTCCGTTATTCCAAGATGAAGAAATAACATTTCGACCTCTATCGCGATCTCCGTTATTCCATGATGAAGGAATAACATTTCGCTCTTTTTCGATCTCCGTTATTCCAAGATGAAGGAATAACATTTCGACCTCTATCGCGATCTCCGTTATTCCGTGATGAAGGAATAACATTTCGCTCTCTCTTTCGATCTCCGTTATTCCAAGGTGAAGGAATACCATTTCGACCTTTCTCGCGATCTCCGTTATTCCATGATGAAGGAATAAAATTTCGCTCTTTTTCGATCTCCGTTATTCCAAGATGAAGGAATAACATTTCGACCTCTATCGCGATCTCCGTTATTCCATGATGAAGGAATAACATTTCACTCTCTTTCGATCTCCGTTATTCCAAGATGAAGGAATAACATTTCGACCTGTATCGCGATCTCCGTTATTCCATGATGAAGGAATAACATTTCGCTCTCTCTTTTGATCTCCGTTATTCCAAGATAAAGGAATAACATTTCGACCTCTATCACGATCTCCGTTATTCCATGATGAAGGAATAACATTTCGCTCTCTCTTTCGATCTCCGTTATTCCAAGATAAAGGAATAACATTTCGACCCCTATCGCGATCTCCGTTATTCCATGATGAAGGAATAACATTTCGCTCTCTCTTTCGATCTCCGTTATTCCAAGATAAAGGAATAACATTTCGACCTCTATCGCGATCTCCGTTATTCCATGATGAAGGAATAACATTTCGCTCTTTTTCGATCTCCGTTATTCCAAGGTGAAGGAATAACATTTTGACCTTTCTCACGATCTCCGTTATTCCATGATGAAGGAATAACATTTCGCTCTTTTTCGATCTCCGTTATTCCAAGATGAAGGAATAACATTTCTACCTCTATCGCGATCTCCGTTATTCCATGATGAAGGAATAACATTTCGCTCTTTTTCGATCTCCGTTATTCCAAGATGAAGGAATAACATTTCGACCTCTATCGCGATCTCCGTTATTCCATGATGAAGGAATAACATTTCGCTCTCTCTTTCGATCTCCGTTATTCCAAGATAAAGGAATAACATTTCGACCTCTATCGCGATCTCCGTTATTCCATGATGAAGGAATAACATTTCGCTCTCTTTCGATCTCCGTTATTCCAAGATGAAGGAATAACATTTCGACCTCTATCGCGATCTCCGTTATTCCATGATGAAGGAATAACATTTCGCTCTCTCTTTCGATCTCCGTTATTCCATGATGAAGGAATAACATTTCGACTCAGTAAAAGCTCGAACTACGACCTGGCTTGATTCCTCCGGGATACGTAGGTAGCCTCCTGTAGGTTCAGCCAATTTGTCACATATGACGCCCCCCTTTCCCCGGTGGATTCCGAACTACGATTTTGGCTTGATTCCCACTCGGGATACGTAAGTAGCCTTACATAAAAGGTCCAGCCACTCGACCAATTTGGTCACCCAATCGGTCTCGACATTCGCCAGATCGGATCCTTTTCTATCGACAACCCCACTCGCCCTGCAAGTGACGTTGCCGAGGGGCTTCTGTAAGTACCCAAATCTGGCTCATGCCATCCGGTTAAGTTTCCCGGCAATTCCCCGGACTTTCCTAAAGTTCAGAGGCGATTTGGGAACTTTTCCAAACCTTCCGAGGGGCAAAGGACTTGCTAGGAATTAAAATTCCACGTAGTCCTTCGCTGGAAAAGACCTTCTAGAAGGCCACCTTGCATGTTTCTAGAAAAATCTGGGTCGGCAGCAAATGTAGCCACGCGGCCTCTTTTGCCGCAAATGAAGCCATGCGGCCTCTTTCGCTGACCTTCTAGAATGCCACCTTGCATGTTTCTAGAAAAATATGGGTCGGCAGTAAATGTAGCCACACGGTCTCTTTTGCCGCAAATGAAGCCATGCGGCCTCTTTCGCTGACCTTCTAGAATGCCACCTTGCATGTTTCTGGAAAAATCTGGGTCAGCAGCAAATGTAGCCACGCGGCCTCTTTTGCCGCAAATGAAGCCACGCGGCCTCTTTCGCCTTTTTCCAGCTGCCTATAAATAGAGGCCTCCTCTACCCATTTTAGACGCAATTTTCAGCACAAAAGCTCTCCTAAAACATCCCTACAAAAATTCAGCAAGCTGAAGGTGCCAAGAGCCACCTCCCTCCTCCTTGAAGCCTCCAAGGGTTGATCCCTTCCTTAGGCGAATTCCAAAGAGAAAGAGGTCACCACCATTGGTAACCTCTCACCCCCTTATCTTGCATTATACTTAATTTATGTGATATACTTGCTCCTTGCATTTACATATTGTTATATATTGCTTGGGACTTGGTAGATTGTTGTTAAAGATCATATCTTTGAACATGTAAATCATATCCCCCTCCCTTTGCATCCTTTGCATTGAAATAGCATCTCTTGCTTATAAAAATAATATTTTTTTGCATCTCTTGCTCATAAAAATGTGATCTTTGCATAAAAGGTGCATCCTTTGCACCTAAAAATCTCTTTTTATAATAAAAATGCATCATTTGCATATAAAAATCATGTCTTTATATTGAAAATGCATCATTTGCATATAAAAATCATTTCTTTACATTAAAGGTGCATCTTTTGCACCTAAAACCCATTTTCATGCATAAAGATGCATCCTTTGCATTAAAAGTCATTTCTTTACATCAAAATAGCACCCTTTGTTTTCAAAATGACGTCTTTATGCATCCTTTGCACATAAAATGCTATTTTTTCACATAAAAATGCATCCTTTGCATTAAAAATCATTTCTTTAAACCAAAAAGCATCATTTGCAACCCTAAAATGTCATCTTTTCACTAAAAATGTCATTTTTATCATGCATTTCCCCATGTCCCCATTAGCAACCTTGGAACGGACCGGTGTAAAAGATCCTATCTTTACATCGTTCCTTCCATTAAAGGTTTCATGATCTCTTTAGAAAGGGGCAACCTTGAACCCTATATCTCCAATTATCGCTTAAGACGAGTATGAAGCATCTATATGAGCTCGACCGTCTTAAAGCGTAGGATTGATGGGCTAAGGACATTCCTTCCTAAAGAACCTCATTTTGGACTATAAAAGGGAGTCCCTCTCTCGATCATGCAAGTCCCGAGGTTAAAAAGCGATGATCACAAGTCCAAGATGAGGACGGGATCATAATCCCGAATACATAAATTCCAAGGAATCCCGAGCGACAACCAATAAATGGTCTGTACGTCCGGAAGACAACTTGGGACATTCCCCCCCCCCCTATTTTCAAACACATGCACACAAGAAAGCACGGAAGCAAGCACGATTAATGAAATCTTGGGAGACTTGCTCCGGCAAGGCACCTTGGATGAACGACGATCCGTTCTTCCCAAGGGGTAACTTAACCTCCGAACCCATAAAACCTTTTTTTCAAAGTTTTGAGGAAATCAAAATGGCGTGGCGACTCCGTTTTTCAAATTAAACCGGATGTTTTCAAACTCGCGTGAATTTTCAATATACGAAATTTGGGGCACACATTCACACTATCACACGACAAATTAACGACGGATTTAGCGACAAATATATCCGTCGCTAAACATTATTTTATTTTATTTTATTTTGCTAAAAAAAACATTATTATATTTTTTGTTTTTTAACACACCAAATTACCGACGGATATTTTCCGTCGCTAAATTATTAATTTAAATTAAAAAATTTATATGTATATATATATATATATATTTAAAAATATATTAATATATTTTTAAATATATTTTTTTTTTTGATTCAGTCCCATAACTTTTATTATTCTCGAACAAGTCCTCCATGTTTCAGAAGTTACACTTTGCTCCTTGAATTTCTCTTATACTCAAATTAGTCTAATATATTTTAAAAGTTACACTTTGTTTCCTAAACTTTTCTTATACTGAAACCAGTCCTCACATATTTCAAAAGTTACACTTTGCCCTCCACCACCACCATCCATCATCATCACCACCACCACCAACAACAACACCAACACCATTCATAAAAACATAGAAATTAAAACTAAATTTGAAAATATCAAACCCAAATTAAATCTGAAAAAATCAAACCCAATTTAAATCTAAAAAATCAAACCCAAATCTAGAGAGAAGTCAGGAATGGATCTGGTGCAGAAAGAGAAGAGACGGCGGAAAGGTCCCCGAAAAGTAGTTCCGGTCAAGAAAGAGCGTTTTGAGGTTCATGAGTCCGGATAAGTCAGGAATGGATCCGGTGAGTGAGTTATTACGCAAACTCAAAACTCGGAGCTGGTCAAGACGAGTGAGGGAGTGAGTCGTAAATTCACCACGAAGACCGTAGCTTTGGAGGACGAACGGACGACGCGTCCTTGGAACACATTTAGCACCTTGCCATTGACAGTAGTCAAAACGGTCATTGAGAGTGTAGTGGAGTCTGTTGTCACCGTCAGCTTTGGACTTGAAGGTGAGGAGAGCAACGGCGTCAGAGGGAAAGACGACAAGGTTAGTTGGAGGGTCCCCGACGGAAATAGATACGGCGAGAGAGAGAACGAGAGTGAGGGAGAGGATATGGGAAATGGGAATTGTAAGAGGAAGAGGAAGAATGAATGGAATTTGAGATGAAGTTTCATTGTGTTTCATTTGTTGTGATTTGAGGGAGGGAGGGAGGGAGGCGCAGGAGAGTAAAGAAAGAAAAAAAATAGGGTTTTGCTATGATGAATTTGGACCATAAGATTGTGTGTGATTAATGGTTCAGATTGATTAAAATTTCAATCCATGTGAACATAAAACAACCAATCAAGTGAAAATGTGTTTGTGTTTTCTTGGATGAATTTGGACCATTAGATCTAATTATTTGTTATGTATTTAATGGTTAAGATTTTACTAAACCTAATGATCCATGTGAATGTTTGGATTCAATGACTTATTGCCACCTCTTATTTTTATTTATTTATCATCAAAATTCTCTTTATGTTTATAATAATTAGCAAAAATAATAAATAACAAAAATTATAATTTATCTTTTAAAAAACAATAATAATTAAATATAAAATAATATTACATAAAACTATACTTATTAGTAACTTTCAACCCCTAAACCCTAAATCACATATTGCCACATCTTATATTTATTTGTTTATCCTCAAAATTTTCTTGATGATTATAATAATTAGTTAATAAATTAATAATAACAATAATAATTTATCTTTCAAATATTTTGAACTTTTATACACTATACCCTATACCTTATATCTTATACCTTGTACCCTATATACTATATTATATATACTATACCTTATACCTTTTATGAATATAAATAAATATTTTGAACTTTTTAGTATTGAAGTTTTTTTTTTCAAAAAGTTATATAAAAAAAAGTTAGAAAAAAAACTAAACAAATGAAAGTATAATTGGGTATAGGGTATAGGGTATTGGGTACAGGGTATAGGGTATAGGGTATAGTGTATAGGGTATAGGGTATAGTGTATAAGGTATAGGGTATAGGGTATAGGGTATAGGGTATAGGGTATAGGGTATAGGGTATAGAGTATATGGTATAGGGTATATAGGGTATAGGATATAGTGTATAGGGTATAGGGTATATGGGTATAGGGTATAGGGGTATAGGGTATAGTATATAGGGTATAGGGTATAGGGTATAGGGTATAGGGCATAGGGGTATAGGGTATAGGGTATAGGATATAGGATATAGGGGTATAGGGTATAGTATATAGGGTATAGGGTATAGGGTATAAGGTATAGGGTATAGGGTATAGGGTATAGGGTATAGTGTATAGGGTATAGGGTATATGGGTATAGGGTATAGGGTATAGGGTATAGTATATAGGGCATAGGGTATAGGGTATAGGATATAGGGGTATAGGGTATAGGGTATAGGGTTAGGGTATAGGGTATAGGGTATAGTGTATAGGATATAGTGTATAGGGTATAGGGTATAGGATATATAGGATGTATAGGAAATAGGGTATAGGGTATAGGATATAGGGTATATGGTATAGGGGTATAGGGTATAGGGTATAGGGTATAGGGTATATATAGGGTATAAGGTATAGGGTATAGGATATAGGGTATAGGGGTATAGGGTATAGGATATAGTGTATAGAGTATAGGGTATATATAGGGCATAGGGTATAGGATATAGGGTATAGGGGTATAGGGTATAGGGTATAGTGTATAGGGTATAGGATGTATAGGGCATAGGGTATAGGGTATAGAGTATAGGGTATAGGGTATATAGGGTATAGGGTATAGGGTATAGTATATAGGGTATAGGGTATAGGTTATATAGGGTATAGGGTATAGGGTATATAGGGTTTAGGGTATAGGGTATAGGGTATAGGGTAAAATTATTTAATTTTTATTTATAAATGTATAGTTTTTTTTTATTTTTTATGAATATAAATAAATATTTTGGACATTTTTTAGTATTGAAGTTTTTTTCAAAAAGTTATCTAAAAAAAGTTAGAAAAAAATAAACAAATGAAAGTATAATAAAGAAATCAGGGACGGGTAAAATTCTCTAATTTTTATTTATAAATGTATAATGTTTTTTATTTTTTTATGAATATAAATAAATATTTTGGACATTTTTTAGTATTTAAGTTTTTTCCAAAAAGTTATATAAAAAAATTTTTAAAAAAAATAAACAAATGAAAGTATAATAAAGAAATCAGGAACAGGTAAAATTCATTAATTTTTATTTATAAATTATTGTTTTTTTATATTTTTTTATGAATATAAATAAATATATTGGACATTTTTTAGTATTGAAGTTTTTTTAAAAAAGTTATATAAAAAAGTTAGAAAAAATAAACAAATGAAAAAAGTTAATTTTTTTTAAAAAACAATTTCCATTGCTAAAGCCGTCTCTTTTCCGTCGGTATTTTAAAAAGAAAAATATTTTTTATTTTTTATTATTTAGCGACAAAATATATCTGTCGATAATTTGTTTTTGTAAAATCCGTCGCTAAATTCGTCGCTAATTTTAAAAAGAAAAAATATTTATTTTTTTTATTTATATAGCGACAGAAAAAATCCGTCGTTAAAAATTTGGTAATCCATCGTTATTCCGTCGCTAAATCTGTCGCTAAAATGGGCGGGCTTTTTTGGCGCCACTATTGCGACGGATTAGCGACAGATTCATGTCTGTGCTAAAATCCGTCGCTAATCCGTCGGTAGCTGTTTTTTTCGTTTTTCTTGTTTCTGTCGTTATTCCGTCGCTATTCCGTTGCTAATAGCGACATAATTTGGTCCGTCGCTAATTTCCGTCGTTATTTGACAGTTTTCTTGTAGTGAGAGATACATATAAAATAATCAAATATACACTAAAACAAGGAAACTAATTAATAGGTTAGTACATAAATAATAACAACTAAATAAAAATAGAAGATATTTATAATTAATTCTAAAAATAAGAAAGGTACAAACCCTAATAATTTAGAAATCATCTTTGCTAAAAACGTGTGGAACACTCACACTTACACAAACTAAATCAAGGCAGTTTGGTTGAGCTCGATTTAGATTTTTCATGGTTCATCTCGTATTAAAATGTCTCTGAAAGCGTGAGCTTTTTTAGGAAACAAAGTGGTTCCATAAATTCAAATCCATATAAAAAAGGTAAGTTGATTTTGGGACTTTCATGAAAAGATTTATATTGTCATATTATGAAAAGGACTTTAGTTTAGGAAATAAGTTGTTTCCTATTTCGAATTAAAGAGGTATTTTTGGTAAGTTGATTTTGGGACTTTCATGAAAAGTTTCATAAGTATCCTACTTTGAAAAGGACTTTGTAAATAGAGTAAATATCTTTTATTTATGTAAATATTTTTATTTTAGGACTAACCTACTAACATTCTATTTCTTTGTGAGTATGGTTTATATTTCCTTATAGGTTTAGAGATCTCACAAAGGAATGAAGTTGATTGCGTGAAGACTTTCTCCATGGTGCATATAAATACAAGGCCATCAGCACAAGAGAAGACACGAATTTTGAGAGAGAAAACTTCTTGTTCTTCACAGTTTTTCAACATTGTTGTTTTAGGTTGTGAGTGAAGATTATGACATACATCCGTAACTCACATCTAGGTTTTCATTGAGTTCTTTGTTTTACTTCTGACTAGAATAGGTCCTACTTGGGAAAGGGGAAGTGTTCTTGTCATAGAAGGTGATTAGAACTCATTTAGTATTTTCGTCTTTTAGTTTTTCACTTGTTCTTATTTTTGTAAGCATCAAAAGTTTTTATAGTGAAAAGTTTTTTGGCGTAAGCCTAGTTTGCTGATCTCAAGATCAGTAAGCGTATATAACCCTTGTGTTATTGTTTTACTTTGTTTTATTCCGCTGCATTATCTGTGGATGTATGGACAGTTGTGAGACACATCTGTACTCACATCTATATTCTGTTGAGTGTTTGAAGCTTCCTAGCTACACGAAACTTTCAATTGGTATCAGAGCCAACTCTCGATATATTACTGAGTGTTGATCCAGAAAGTGTAGTCATTATGGAATGCCAAAATCACCAAAACAGGTCTCCTGTCTTGGATGGCACCAATTATTCTCTTTGGAAGTCTAAGAAACTAAATTACATCAAAAGTATTGATGAAAGGGCTTGGATCACTACAAGAAACTAGGCTATTTACGGCGCCCATATACGGCGGTGGACACGCGTCCGCCGTTAATATTATATATATACGGCGGTCTGAACAACCGCCGTATATAATCAATATATACGGCGGCTTAGTCCGCCGTAAATAGGTAATGTACGTACATTTGGAATGTACGTATACGAGGTCGAAGTTTTATACGCGGTACGTAAATAACCGCCGTATATATGTACTTATTCTCGGCGGTTTGTACGCGTTCGCCGTAAATAGGTACTTATTCTCGGCGGTTTATACGCGTACGCCGTAAATGTTATTAAATACCGGGAAACCAAATTTCCCTATTCAGTTTTGCGGTAATCTGAAGTCTCTGAAGCTGAAGGATCTCTCTCTTTCTCTCCTCCATAGCTAGCTAGGGCACGATTTTCCGACCGCCGGCGACCAAATCAACAGGTAGGTATACGTATTTACTTTTAATTTTTGATTTTTGTTGTTCTTGGTGTGGTTGAGCGTTGATTTCTTCGATCTCTGTATCTCAGTCTCTCTTTCTCTCCTCTATATAGCGTATCTCGGACTTTCTCTCTCCTCCTTGAGCGTTGATTTCTTCGATTTACAACAATCAGGTATACATTTGTATGCTCTTGTTGCGTTTTTTTCAATTTCTATGCTCTTCATGTTTTATAGGCAGTTGTTGCGGAAGTGTTGCTATTTTATGAACTCCAAATCATGGGTTTTGGTTTTCTTTTTTTTGTTTTTTTATAGACTATATAGACAGTGTTTTATAGACTGTATAGACAGTAAGATAACGGGTAATGGCAGGGATCCAAAGTTGACATCCCTGATCTGTGCACAGAGAGTAACTTATCATATGTGTGGCACATAGATTGGGGATGAAAGATTGAGATAGTTTTTTGGGGGGAATTCCTAGAATCTCCGTAGAGATAATATCATAGATAGTTAACAAAAAATAAGCCATATTTTTGCTTATGCAAGTAAGAACATATGATATGTTAGTTCGCAGTCTAGAAACAAACAAATAGCTGAAAATAAGCCATATTTTTGCTTATGCCCGATTGTTGGAAAAGGCCTCTCTAAAATGAAAAGATCATGCTAATCATACCATGATTAGCACACACCCCCAAACATTGGACCCCAATTTGTCATTTCCCTTATACTTTTAGTGTAATTTCATGAAAGTAAATTCAAGTAAACAATGAGTAGAAAATTAATAGAGTAAAAAGGAGACCAAGCTAATGAGTAGAAAATTAATGGTCAAAAAGTCTCAAAAAGTTGAATGCTGATTCTACATTATTTTGGTTTATAGTATTTTGTAATGTAAATGTAAATAATATTATCATTGCTCTGTTTAGGGGATTGTTAACGGTATAGCTCTTTTCATGTTTAGTCTGTCCACGCACACGCCCTAACTTGATAAAGCACATAATCTTTTTAGCAATCTTGATGTTGTTTTGCACATCAACCTAGTTCCTTAAATTAGCTTCTCAATTAGGGGGGGGGGGCTTGTGAGAGAGAACAAATGAATGTTGTAATAGGGTTATACTATATCATGGGCCCAAGTTCGACTAATAGGCTAGGCTCCAACAATGTATATTATCTATATCGAGCCAAAAGTTGTACATATTTAGACTATGTTTGTTTATGAGTTTATTTTTATTCTAAAATTTGTGTCTCTCGGTCTTATATATAGGTTGTATTTTAACGTTAAAAATATAAAGTCAAGTCATATATGGACAAAAGTTGGATTGATTTGGATAATCGAATTTCAAATGAGTATTTGTCTGGGGTTGACAACTTTCTCGATTTTGCATTCTCAAAAAAGTCTGTTGGTGTTAAAGAAATATATTTTCCTTGTAAAAAATGCGCAAATCGTTACCAAGAAGACCGTGCAACCGTGAGATCACATTGTATTGCAGTGGGATTTCAAAAAGATTACAAGAATTGGATTAGGCACGGGGAAGAGTACATTTCGGCGCGTAAGAATGATAATAATGATAGGACAACTGAAGATGGCATTGAAATTGAATTGGGCGTGCAAGATTGTATGAGGCGAATGGTACATGAAGGGATGGGTATGCCGGATAGTAACCAGCCAGAATTGAAGAAATCGTACAATCAGATGCATCCACCGCAAAGTTTCTTAGACTTTTGAGAGATGCTGATCAAGCCTTGTGGGAAGGGTGTGATAAGTTTACAGTACTCTCATTTATTGTAGAACTTATGCACTGGAAGGCTAATTATCGAGTGGCCGATAAGGGATTTACTTCTTTATTAAAAATTTTCATTAGGGCATTGCCTCAGTCAGCGAAAGTGCCAAGTTCCTATCGTGAGGCGTACAAGATGACTGCGGATTTGGGTTTTAGTTATAAAATGTGGGACGCGTGCATTAATCATTGTATGTTGTTTCGAAATGAAACTGAAAAACTTACTAAATGTGAAATTTGTGGAGCCTCTAGATATAAGCAACAAGAAGAAGGGGTAGCGGTGAAGGTGCGGAAACAAGTGGCAAGAATAAACTTCCCAAGCAGGTAGCGATGAAGAAAGTATGGTATTTTCCCTTAAAGCCAAGGTTGCAAAGGTTGTATTGGTCATCTAAGACCGCGACACTCATGAGATGGCATGCCGAGAAAAGAATAGACGATGGTGTGTTGAGGCATCCTGCAGACTCTCGTGCGTGGAAGGGATTCGATGAACGTTATCCATTATTTTCAAGTGAAATTCGAAATGTTAGATTGGGATTAGCATCTGACGAATTTAATCCTTTCAGAACAATGACTATATCTCACAGTACTTGGCCGGTTGTGCTTATGCCATACAATCTTCCACCTTGGTTATGCATGAAACAGCCATATTTCTTCTTGTCGGTGCTTACTCAAGGCCCAAAGGGCCGGGCAACAAGATAGATGTGTATCTCCAACCGTTAATTGATGAGTTGAAGGAATTGTGGGAAGATGGTATATCAACTTATGATGCATCAAGGAACGAGTTGTTTACTTTACGAGCTTCACTAATATGGACAATAAATGACTTTCCTGCATATGCAATGTTGTCTGGATGGAGCACTAAAGGTGAATATGCTTGCCCTTGTTGCAATGTGAGACCTCAAGCACGATGGTTGGATCATGGTGGCAAGTATTGTTATATTGGTCATCGACGCTTCTTGCCTAGGAGTCATGCTTTTCGTAAGGATAAAGGCTCTTTTGATGGTACTCATGAAGTGAGAGATAAGCCCAAGTTATTGTTTGGAACAAAATTGCTTAAACAAGTTGAAAATATGGAAACAGAGTATAAAATAGAAGATGTTATTAAAAAGAGGAAAAGAGAAGAGGGTGAGAAGCAACAAGCCAAGTTGGAGAAAAGAAAGGTTCCTAAGTTGTGTCACAATTGGAAAAAGAGGAGTATCTTCTTTGAGTTGCCATATTGGGCAAATAATCATGTTCGTCATAATCTTGATGTTATGCACATTGAAAAAATGTGTGTGATAATGTGCTACATACTCTGTTAGGTACTGCGGGGAAATCAAAAGATAATGATAAAGCAAGAAAAGACCTAAAAGAGATGAACATTCGGAAACCATTGCATCTACAAAAGCTTCCATCTGGCAAAGATATTATGCCTCCGACTCAGTTTACAACGAGTAAGAAGCATAAAGACACATTCTTGAAAGTTCTAAAGGGAGTCAAAGTCCCGATGGCTACTCGTCAAACATATCTCGTTGTGTACATCTAGAGGAAAGAGCTATTTGGGGTCTTAAGAGCCATGATAGTCATATTTTGCTCCAACAACTACTCCCTTTAGTGTTCGAAAAGCGTTGCCTACTTCGTTGTAAAAGCCATCATTGAGTTGGCAAATTTCTTTAGGCAATTATCCTCAAAGGTGAATACACTTGCCGATCTCGAAAAGATACAAGATCGGATGGTTTGTCACACTATGTGCTCTCGAGAAAATATTCCCACCAGCTTTCTTTGATGTTATGGAGCACTTGCCGGTGCATTTAGCCGAGGAGGCCTTGCTAGCAGGCCCAATACAATTTCGTTGGATGTATCCGGTAGAGAGGTACATCCATATTAAATTTACTTTGAAAAAAGTTAAATTCCTTTTTACATCTGCTTTAGCATAAGTAAATGTTTTTGTAGGTTTCTACTTACATTAAAATTATATGTTCGAAATCGAGCCCATCCCGAGGCCTCCATAGCTAAGGCAATTGTGGCTGAAGAATGCATGACTTTTTGTACGCAATATTTGGATGACATTGAGACAAAGTCCAATCGTCCTAGAAGAAATGATGATGAAGGTGATGAGTTAGGCCGCTTTGTAGGAAAAGAAGAGGTAATTACCCTTGATTACATCACATGAGTACAAGCGCATAGATTTGTGCTTTTCAATACTGAAGATGTTGAACAATACCTAGAGTAAGTGATTCCTTACATGAGGCTTACATTCCTTATATCTTTTATATTTCAAATTAATACTTAATTCATATTTTCGATCTGCTCAGAATGCATCGTGTACATTTGAGGGAGACATTACCTCGTAATCAACGACATCTTATAGAGAAAGAACATAATGATTAGTTTGTTAGCTGGTTTAAGGATTATGTAAGTATGAAACCACCTTCATATAATAGTTTCAATTTATCGTTTTAAATATTTTCTTATTAAATTTTGTTTTTTATAAAAGGTATGCACGACGAAAGATGTAGTGCCCGAAAGAATTACGAGTCTTGCATTGGGTCCTCATATGGATGCGAGGCTGTATAAGTCTTACATAATAAATGGTTTTCGATTTCGAGTGAAGGATGTCGATAGACGGAGGAAAACTCAAAATAGTGGAGTCATCTTTGAATGCAAGTGTGACAAGTTTTGCCGGTAGAAAGGATAATAATTCCATTGTAGGGGATGTTAACTTCTACGGGAGTTGATTGAGATCCTTGAAATTCGTTATAGCAACTCAATAAGATTTGTATTGTTTAAATGTGATTGGGTTGATAACCGGACAGCAAGATGGAAGATGAGCAAAAATTTACTCTTGTAAACTTCAATCACAAGTTGTATAAGGATAATCGAGTTGGTGATGAACCATTCATATTAGCATCTCAAGCTGAGCAAGTTTGGTATGTTAAAGATCCTATAGAAAGTGATTGGAAAGTTGTGATGAGGATTACACCAAGAGATAGTTTTGACATATATTCAAATGATGATAAACAAGTTGCAGATTCGATTCCACAATTGGTACCATTTTGCTCACAAAATCTGGATGAAAATGTTGCTAACGAAGAAACATCGTGGGTGCGAGAGGGAGTTGATGGGTTCGAGATTGAAACTACTAATATCAATGACCTAGATGTTGATATGGCCGATAATGATGATGTTGATATGGCCGATAATGATGATGATTAGTTTGAGTAGTATTTGTTTAGATCTTATTTGCTTACTATTTACTAAGACAATGTTATTACTTAAGTTTCATGTTTCAATCAAACTTGTTATTTTTGTATGGTTGAATATTAATATTGTTACTTCTATATAATATGTATTTGTTTAGGTCTTATTTGCTTACTATTTACTAAGACAATGTTATTACTAAAATTTGTGTCTCTCCGTCTTATGTATAGGTGGTGTTTTGTGTTGAAAATATGCCTCCTAAGGAGAGAGACGTTAGAGGGGGTAGCAACAAGAGGGGTAGACAAAACCCGCCGCCCGTAGTCCCAAATGATCCCACTTCCCCTAATGCATCATTGACGCCGTATATGGGATTGACCCAATTGACCGCCGCTCAAAAGAAAAAATGGCGGAATTTGGAGGGTAGGAAATTTCAAGTCACCACTTTCCTTCATTTGCCGGTGTTGAGGGATTTGGGTTTAGAGACGTTAGTAACAGAATTGATGACGCAAGCCGGGTTAGGTAATTTCCTGGGGAAGACTCCATCTACGTATTTGAGATATTCACTTGAGTTCCTTTCAACTTTGGAGGTAGGCCAGGGGTCACAAGAAAATACTATTCGGTTTCATATGAATGATGAAGCCTATCGAGTGGATTATGATGAGTTGAGACAAATCTTTGGGGTTGATCAGCCGAGAGGAAACTGGGTCGAGTCTGATGGGGACTTGTTTTTCTTTTCGGAGCTCACAGGGATTGCCCGCAAAAAATACCTTAGGGCTTCCTCTCTTTCTCACCCGGCTTGGAAATTATTTTACAGAGGTCTATCTTTGTCTTGGTTGGCAAACGGAGAGCCCGCTCAATTGAATGTGGCTATGGTAAACCTTTTGCGAACATGGTTGAGGAGTTTTCAGGTGATTCCTGATTGGGTTGATATTTTTGTTCGGAGATGTGAGGCATTTGCCCTTACCAAAAAGGGAAACATATCAATAGGGGGGATGATCACATTGATTGCTCAAGCTTGTGTGGGTGAACCAAAACCCGAGGCGATGAGATTGATGGGGGGCACGAGTTTTTATTCTGTAGACTGGCTAGTGCAGTATGACAAGTTTGTGAGGGACCGGAGGGCGACAGACAACAGGTCTTTATTGTTTGATATTCTGGTGGTTTACTATAATTTTATACTTTATTTTCCATTATAAATCATTTAAAGCAGTCCATGGTCCTTAATGTATAGGAATCATTTGTGTTTCATAAGGTAGATCACTTACTGAGTATGGATTATGCCCTCAAATTATCATAATCCTTATATAACTCTTTCCATGTTCATGCTTTATGCTTTTTATGATGATCATGTAATATCACATGTTATGTCAACTTTTATCTTTGAATATTTCCAAGTGTAGTAATATTTTGTTGGCTTATTAGTTCATTCATAGGATAAACGTATGTCATGTTTCTCATAACAACAACTCAACAGCTCATTCTTTGTCTGATGAAGCAGCCACCTGTTTTTCTGATTTTCTGATTTTCTTTGCATCGTTTTGTACTTGTTCTTGCATTGTTGTTGTTGTTTACATTCGCTATTGTTTCATTCGTTGTTGTTGTTGTTGTTGTTGTTGTTGTTGTTGTTGTTGTTTCTAGGCATTTTATAGGTCTTATACATGATACATAAGACCTATAATAAATTTATAGGTCTTATACATATATTATAAGACTGTTTTTTTGGGTCCTTTACTTGGTTTATCCAATTTTTGTGCTATAATTGAATTGTCATATGACAGATATGCCGCCAAAGAAAAATTTATTACTGTGTCGTGGCTCTAACCCTAAAGGAAGAGGGTTGGCAAAACCAACCGCCAAATGGGGTAAAGAGAGATTGATCATAATATGGAATAATTATGGTCAACCAGTTGGTGGGGAAATGGCACAATTAGCTACTCAGATAGGAATTTTTGCTAAAAATGGGGAACATTTCCCATTAACTAGAGAGTGGTCTCAGATGGACCACGAGTGCATAAATAACGTATGGAATGACGTTCTGGTAAGTTGTAATCCATATTTCTTACATAAATCTCTAGTACGTAGTCAAAAGTCTTATGATTCTCTAACAATTGTTTTTTTTTTTTCTTTGTTGAATTGTGTATATAGGAAAATACAAATGCTCCTCAGGAGTATTTCCGGTTATGGCTCTTTCTCTCGCTAAAGCGTGGCGTGATTTGGAAATACAATGTGAGACAAGCATATAATAAGTATTACTCGATTATGAATATTACTCGGTTATGACTTTGTTATGAATATTGACTCGATTATGAATATTATTACTCAGTTGAAACAGTATTATAAGATGTATGAATCCGACCAAGACGCATTGGCTCACCCACCCCGTCGGTGCGTTGCGGATCAATGTGCTGCACTTGTTGCGATGTGGGGTACGCCCAAGGCTCGGGTATATTTCAAATTAATCTCAATCTATTATCGTGAGTGTCTTATATAAGTAGTCAAATTAATACTAATATTATCTTTTTTTTTTCAGAAATATCGTAAACAAATATATTGAATCGAGAAAAACAATCGTGCCTGAATAGGACCGGAAAAACGTCCCATTCCAAAGTCATCAAAGAGGTTTGTCATCGTTCAATTTAGTTCTCAGTTGTCAATTCAATTAATGTTTCTTTTTGTATCGTATATAAATATATATTTTTTTTGGTCAAATGATTCTATTATAAATTGTAGAGAGGCGACAAGGGTTTACCAACTGATCGCTTAAGCGTTTTCATACATACGCGCACGGGCAAAACACCCGCAGATCAAGAAACCACTCAAATGATTGTAAGTTAAAGTTTCAACCTTTTATGTTTCGGTTTGTTATTCTATAGAATACTTTTTTCATTTCTAACTTCATTTTCATAATATTAATTAAAGTTAAAACATTTATATTGAACATGTTGTTTTTGTTACATCGAACGCTTAATGATGCGGTTGAGGAGTCGCGGAGGAGCAACAAAACTCTCCGCGGCGCGTGAAAATATTTTTGTTGGTATGTTTGGCTCGATGACCATGGGAGAGTTCGATGTATGGGAGGCGGTCCGAACAAAACTAAGGTGTTTGGTAAATCCCAACCTTCTCGAGGCAGTGTATCGGAGGCAGTGGCGGGGGTCGAGCAGATTTTGAAAGACAACTTCAGAGGAACGCCGACAAAATGAGGAGGAAAGCCGACGGTTACAACAACGACTTCGGGAGCGATTACAACAACAACTTGAGGAGGAACGCCTTAAGTTACAACAACAAATTGATGAATTGAAACGTTGTTGGATGGAACGACGTGGAAATGACGGTAATGAATAGGTGTTGTGGATTTTAGACATTGTGTATTTTGGATACATTCAACAACTAATAACTTTTTGTATAATGGTTATTATGTCTGGATACATTCAACATTAATTGTGTTAATATGTAGATTGTAAATATTGATTGGATTTGTGTATTTTTGGTTATATTGTGTGTGTACAGTTGAATTTGGTTTTTGTGAACGTATTTTTGGGGAAAATGAATTATACAAGGCGGGGAAAAAATTAGGCTTATTTACGGCGGTGACTAAATCCGCCGTATAAACCTAGTGGACGACTCGTGCCCAAAGGGGGACGAGGGAACCAGTAGGGGGTGTAAATGGGACGACTCGTGCCATGGTGGACGAGTCGTCCCTATTTAGTTATTTACGGCGGATATAGTAACCGCCGTATAAAATGGCCATGGACGACTCGTTTGGACGAGGGAACCTGGTGGGGGTGCAACTGGGACGACTCGTTACGGAGCGGACGACTCGTCTCTTATTTACGGCGGTTACACATTCCGCCGTATAAAGATCACTCAAATACGCCATATTATACGTATGTATTTTATTTATATACGGCGGTGGTATATCTGCCGTATATAGTATATACGGCGGTTGTCCCGCCGTATATAGTATATACGGAGATGATTTATACGGGGGTCTATTTACGGCGGCTAGTCCGCCGTAAATACTATATACGGCGGGGCGCGTAGTATTTACGGCGGATTTTAACCGCCGTAAATAAGCCTGTTTCTTGTAGTGGATGTGTATCCTTGTTGCATGGCAACCTCCTACTGTGGAGAAGAAGCCTGCGTCTGGTGTTGGTGAGTCTATTTGCGAAAGAAAACCTGAAGAGCAATGGACTCTTGAAGAAATACAGTCTGCTAATTATAATTCGAAAGCAATGGGTGCTATTTCCAGCCATGTTTCTGGAAATATGTACAAGCTTATCACTAATGAAAGTGTTGCTAAAGCTGCTTGGGATATTTTGCAAACTCAATGTGAGGGAGCACCGAGTGTAAAGGCTACTAGGCTTAGAATTTTAATGGATAGATTTGAAATACTTCGAATGGAAGAAACTGAGGACATTGTTTCATATGCTGCTAAAATTCATGAAATTGCAAATGAGTGTACAAGTCTAGGAGAATCAATCTCCAATGCAAGATTTGTGAGTAAAATTTTGTGGACCTTTCCTGAGAGGTTTAACATAAAAGTGGCTATGATTGAGGAGACAAATGACACCAATACCGTAGGTCTAGACAAAATTATTGGTATTTTAACTGTGTTTGAGCTCAATCTTAAAGCTCAGAAAAAGAACAAATCAATTAGTCTTGCTCTCAAAAGTGCTGCTGCTTTTTCAAAAGAGCTTGTGGAATTATCCTCTGAGATTGACAAATCAAATCTTGAAGAAGAGGATGTGGCCTTTATTTCAAAAAAATTCAGTTCCATACTGAAAAATAGAAGGATGAGTAAGTTTCCAAACAAACCTACTCCCAGTGCTACTGAAAAGCCAAAACCTAGCACTGATACTGGATTTAAGAAACCAAGCCTTGACAATAAAAAATCCTCTGAGTCTGTTCAATGTAGGGCATGTCGTGGCTTTAGTCACTATGCTAATGAGTGTGCTAACACACTTAAAAAGAAGGGAATGAGCTTAACAGCTACCCTTAGTGACAGTGAGGATGAAGATGAAGTGACTAATATGTCTATAATCAACTGCCATTCTGTGTTTAATGCTTTTTCTGCAGATATAGAAGAAGGAATGTCTGAAGAAACTGTGGATATGGTCACAGATGTGAACACATCTGGTGTCACATCTGATCTAATACTGAATTGTTTCTCTGTAAAAGGAGACTCTGAAGATGAGGATAGGGACATTCCTTATGAGGAACTCTTTGCAACTTACAAGGAGTTGCATACAGATTGAATAAAGATAATGGACAAGATTGAGGTACTTGCTAAGGTAAATAAATCTCTTTCTGATAAATTAGCTGCTTGTGAAGATGAAAAAGTCATACTTTCAAAATAAAATGATGCTCAAAAAGATATCATTGCCAAACTTGAAGTCCTTGTGACCAAGAGAGAAGTTGAGCTTGAAAAATTCAAAAATGAGTGTGAAAAAGCTGAAAGTACTTTTACCAAGTTAAACAAAAGTAAAATGAAACTTGATGAAGCTATTTTTATGGGTCAGCTTAACAAAACTGGTCTGGGCTTTGAACAAAGTAATTTTGTAAAGGAGGGATGTGATGCTTCTACTTCAAAAAGTGTGGAAAAACCAAGTTCTAAAGAAAAATCCTTTTTGAATGAGAACGGGCCTAGGAGGAGGCACTACATCTGCCATTATTATTTTTCTCCTGGGCACATTAGACCCTTCTGTTACAAACTTAAGGCTGACAAAAAATCTGGTTACTTCAATCAGCCTCAAATATGTGAGAAGATATATGCACATCCGAACACACATTCTGGTAATCTGAGACCTCTGCACCACAAAAGGAAAGCTGTAAAGCAGTGGGTGGCCAAACCAAGTGCTACCTGCAATGTTGTTTACTCTTCCCTCAAGAGTACTGTCTCTGGCTCTTGATATTTTGATAGTGGGTTCTCTAGGCACATGACTGGGAACCAAGCTGTTCTTCTTGACTATGAGTTAATTAGTGGGGGGAAAGTGAACTTTGGTGGAGGTGCTCAAGGAAAAATTGTTGGGAAAGGAACCTTAGATATCAAGGGTCTCCCAAAATTGCACAATGTGTACCATGTGGAAGGCTTGAAAGCCAACCTAATAAGCATCAGTCAGCTATGTGATGATGACCTTTATGTGAAGTTTAACAAACATTTGTGTGAAGTGTTTGATAAGGACAATAAGTGTGTCTTTACTGGTCCTAGATCTGTTGACAATTGTTACCAATTTGATGACAATCTTTCTTGCCTAAGCTCAAAAGCTAATGATGTCAATTTGTGGCACCAAAAATTAGGGCATGCTAGTTAGGGATGACCAAATCCGGTCCGGTTCCGGTTCCGGGCCTTGAACCGCCGGTTCCGGTTCGGCGAGGAGGTGAACCTTAACCGGCCCGCTTTTCTCACGGTTCCGGTTATCCGGTTCCGGTTTTCTCACGGTTTTGGTCCGGTTCCGGGCTTTTTCGGTCCGATTCCGGGCCGGTTCTATTGAAAAACAACAAATTTTCGTCCGGTTCCGAGCTTTTTTCGGTCCGGTTCACCATTTTGGTGAACCTTAACCGGCCCGCCTCCAAACCGGTTCCGGTTACCCCGGTTCCGGTTTTCTCCCCGGTTCATGGCGGTTCCGAACTTTTCCGGGCCGGTTCCGGTCCGGTTTTCCGGTTCCGGTCCGGTTCCGGTCCGGTTTGGCCATCCCTAATGCTAGTTGTAGAACTCTGGAAGAACTTCAAAGATTTGAAGCTGTTAAAGACCTCCCTAAGCTGAACTTCAAGAACCCTGATGTCTGTGGTTCATGTTAAAATGGAAAGCAAACAAAAGCATCACATAAAAAGGTCCAACAATGCTCCACATCTAGGTGTTTGAAGCTGATTCATACTGATTTGATGGGACCTATTGAAGTAGAAAGCTTTGATAGGAAAAAGTACACCTTTGTGTGTGTTGATGATTATTCTAGGTACACTTGGGTGATGTTCTTAAGAGAAAAATCTGAAACAATTGGAGAATTCAAGAATTGGTACAAAAGGGTTAGAAATCTTTTTGGTCTTAAGACTGTGAGGATTAGGTCTGACCATGGCACTGAATATGAGAACCAAATGTTTACTGCCTTCTGCAATTTTAAGGGAATCACACATGAATTTTCTGCATCAATCACTCCACAGCAAAATGGAATTGCTGAAAGGAAGAATAGAACTTTGCAAGAAATGACTAGGGTTATGCTAAGTTCTAAAAATTTGTCTAAAAAATTTTGGGCAGAAGCTTTGAACACTGCCTGTCACATTGGCAATAGAGTGTTCCTTAGGATTGATAGCACTGTCACTCCATATCAAATCCTCCTTGGAAAGAAACCCACTGTGAAGTACTTTCATGTGTTTGGGTGCATTTGTTACATTCTCAATGATAGAGAATATTTGTCCAAATTTGATTCAAAAAGTGATAAGCAATTTTCATGGGATATTCCACTAATAGTAGAGCTTACAGAGTTTTTAATCTAAAAACAAAGACCCTTATGGAATCTGCTAATGTTGTTTTTGATGACTCACTTGATCTTAACCTCAAGACTGCTGAGGATGATGTTTCAGGTTGCTTACTGGAGTGTAAATCTGCTGATACAGGAGCTAAAGATACGAAAAGCACTGCAAAGGAAAAACAGGTAGATGTGTGTCCAGATGTGCAGAAGGATGTATCTGCAGATGTGAACACAATTGTTCCCACATCTGAACACACATCCACAAAAAGAACTGAGTCTGAAAACAGTTCTTCAGATTCAGAAGGAGAAGCTATTTCTGAAAGAAACCATGTTGGGTATGTTGATAGATCAGATGAAATTTTGTCCAGAATTCAGAAAGATCACCCCACTTCTCGAGTGGTTGTGAAATGCATAATCAAAGGCAAACCAGAAGGAATGAGAAGGTAAATCACAGTTATTTAGATGACTTATGGAGTCATACATCCTTACACTCCAAGATATGTTGTTACTGCTTTGTGTCTAACATAGTGGGATACTGTGACTTAGATTGGGCAAACAATTTTGATGATAAAAACATCATTGTTCGATGTTCCTACCTTGGTAACATCCTTGATTCCTGGTATAGAAGGAGAAAAAGTTATGTCTCCTTGTTCATAGCTAAGGCTAAATATATTGCCCTTGGAAGTTTTTGCACTCTGTTATTTTTGCCAAATCAAATGCTAAAAGACTATGGATTGAATAGCAAAATTTTGACTGCCTTTTGTGATAACAAAAGTGCCTTGGACATATCTAAAAATTCTGTCCAACATTCTAGAATAAAACACATTGATATTAGACATCATTTCATTAGGGATCTTGTAGAACAAAAAATTATGTGTCTGGAATTTGTTGGGACTGAAAATCAATTAGCTGATATATTTACAAAGGCATTAGATTTAGAGAGATTTTCCTCCTTGAGGAAGTCTCTTGGTTTGTGTGATATCTAAGGTTGTGAGCACAAATGTGTCTCACATCCTCTAACACATCTGTATATTAGATTAACTGGAAAAAAAATATCATGCTTTAGCACGAATTATCTCAGTGTGGTCACTTGTGAGTTTTCATCTTTGACATTGTTCTGATCACTTAATTGTGAGCACTTCCTATTCTTATCATCTTTTGATGACTTGATATAATCTTCCTAGATATCTCACAGTGGGTGCTTAAACAAAAAAATAGTGAGAAACAACTGCTTCACCCTTAGTATGAAGTCATACCATTGTGATCAAGTGATTCTCATAAGAAATTTTGAAATCAAACTTGATAAGATCATTGGGAAAAAGGGCTATCTTTGAGATTTAAGAAAAGTGAAAGCTACTCACAATGCAAATATCCACAATAAAAAATGGGTGGATGCATCCCAGAGGCTGTGCAGATTGGATTATTGCTCATTGACTTTTTGTGATCTAAATGTGTCCCCAAATGTGACTCACATCCTATGCCACATCTGTGAGCTGAGATTGTTTCCTTCACCTGTGTGTTGCATGATGCTAGGCATACTGCATTTTTTAGGTCATATAGGATGCTTTGTAAATATGCTAGTTAATTTATTTTCATTCTTAATTTATTCTTTGATTTAACATGTTTTTTATTTCCAATATCTCCCTTGAAAGAAAAAGGTGTGTATCAATCCTTATTTAAAAAAGGAAGGACAATTTTAAAGGGATTTTGTTGAAAAAGATATGGCTGAAGTGATTTTTTGTTACCATAAAACGTTGGCAAAATTTTGATTTATTCTAATCCATATTTTTTCGTGAATTGGTGTGTGGTAATATCAAAGGGTTATAGCCGTTGGAGGATCTTTGTGAAATTTTGGCTGTATGAGACCTTTTTGGAAATGAATTCCTTAATTCAATTGGAAAGGGGGAGTTGTATGTTTAAATGTGTGCCTCATCTGTCACATCTCTTTAATCCTTCATTGTGTTTCCTTCCCCTCTATCCCAATTTTTATCACACACACACACCATATATTTCTTTCTCTTTGTCTGTCTAATCAATCTGCAGAATCAATAGTGCTGAAGCTGTAAATGTGCGTCAGGATGTGGCCACATCTTGTCACACATCTGTAACTTCTTTTGATGATCAAATGGAAACCCTAGATGCAGAATTTGCTGCAGCTGATGCCCTCTCCACTACTCTCAATGCTCATCTGATTGCCTCCCAGACACATGCCAAGAACCTTAAGGTTTTGAAGGTGAATCTCTAGAAATGGAAGACTACACTTTCTAGTCAAAAAGGGGGAGAAGAAGAAAAAGAATGGTTGATAATGTCTTTGCTGCTGATGCTTAAACTCAGGGGGAGTTTTTCTGTTTGTTCTTACTTGTGAATGAAACATCAACAGGTTTGCTTTTAATATTTATTAGTTTGCTTTTAATATTCGTTTTAGTTATTTGTTAGTTTTAGTCTTGATCTGTAATCTCTAAATACTTTGCTGAATGGTTCTTTAGTTTATATTTGTTGAACTACAACTTTTAGTACTAACTTGTTCTATGATGTTTTTTTATGTGGATGTGTTGACACATCTGCACACACATTCATTCAGGGGAGTTTTTGAATCTGAAAATGTTGGTCATAGTAATCAAATCATAAATCTTTAGTTTTGACCAGAAAGTCCAAAATATGGGGAGATTGAAAGCGTGAGCTTTTTTAGTAAACAAAGTGGTTCCTTAAATTCAAATCAATATAAAAAAGGTAAGTTGATTTTGGGACTTTCATGGAAAGATTTATATTGTCCTATTGTGAAAAGGACTTTAGTTTAGAAAATAAGTTGTTTCCTATTTCGAATCAAAGAGGTATTTTTGGTAAGTTGATTTTGGGACTTTCATGAAAAGTTTCATAAGTATCCTACTTTGAAAAGGACTTTGTAAATAGAGTAAATATCTTTTATTTATGTAAATAGTTTTATTTTAGGACTAACCTACTAACATTCTATTTCTTTGTGAGTATGGTTTATATTTCCTTATAGGTTTAGAGATCTCACAAAGGAATGAAGTTGATTGCGTGAAGACCTTCTCCATGGTGCATATAAATACAAGACCATCAGCACAAGAGAAGACACGAATTTTGAGAGAGAAAACTTCTTGTTCTTCACAGTTTTTCAACATTGTTGTTTTAGGTTGTGAGTGAAGATTGTGACATACATCCGTAACTCACATCTAGGTTTTCATTGAGTTCTTTATTTTACTTCTTACTAAAATAGGTCCTACTTGGAAAAGGGGAAGTGTTCTTGTCATAGAAGGTGATTAGAACTCATTTAGTATTTTCGTCTTTTAGTTTTTCACTTATTCTTATTTTTGTAAGCATCAAAAGTTTTTATAGTGAAAAGTTTTTGGGCGTAAGCCTAGTTTGCTGATCTCAAGATCAGTAAGCGTATATAACACTTGTGTTATTGTTTTATTCTGTTTTATTCCGCTGCATTATCTGTGGATGTGTGGACAGTTGTGAGACACATCTATATTCTGTTGAGTGTTTGAAGCTTCCTAGCTACACGAAACTTTCAGTCTCCAAACCAATTTCTAGCGTTATACTTTTAAATTACTCAAAATCGAGCTAAATCGAACCATTTACAGCGTTTCAACTTTTATATTTAGACCCATATCTGCTGCACCCGATATAATATAGCCAAAATCTCACAAAAAAATGCGTTTTTTTCAAGCTTAGAATAAAACGTATTTTTAAAAGACGTCGACTCTTCCCCTCATACAGTAACAACTAAAATAGAAGTCTAATTCACAAACCTCGTTATTGTAATAAACTTTGCGAGCTCGAAACGACTTGGCAGGGATGAAATTGGATGCCGCCCGTAGATTCCGAGCCCTAACTATCACTTGCCTGAAAATCCAGATCAAATATCTTAAAAATTGTCAAAATTCAAAATTAGGTTTACAAAATACACAAAAAATCAAATAAAACCCTTCACTGATGACTGATAGAGGTATAAGAACCCAATCTCTGATCGCCGTGTCTAGTACCAAATCTTCTGCCATTATTATTCGCCTGAGCTTTCTCTCTCTCGGTTTCAGCGAATTGTCAGGGTTATGATAAAAATATACCAGTGCACGTCTAAAAAAGTGCCAGTTAAAAGCTCTCTTTGTCCAGAAACTCAGTGTCAGTGCATGTGTAACAAAGTGCCAGTGTCAGTGTAAAAAAGTGTCAGTGTTATTGTAATAAAGTGCCAGTATTAGTGTATCAAAGTGCCGGTATTAGTGTAAAACAAGTGACAGTGTTAGTTTAACAAAGTGTCAGTGTTAGTGTAACAAAGTGCCAGTGTTAGTGTAATCAAGTGCCAGTGTTAGTTTATAAACAAACACTTAATATACATGCACTGACACTTTTTTACACTGGCACTTTGTTAAACTGGCACTGGCACTTTTTATACTGACACTTTGTTACACATGCACTGACACTTTGTTTACACTGGCACTTTGTTACACATGCACTGTCACTTTTTTACACTGGCACTGACACTTTGTCACACTGGCATTTTGTTAAACTGGCACTAACACAAACGAGAAAAACAAAACACGTTTTTCCTAAGTGACAGAAAAAACTAGTTTTTTATAAGATCAACTCTATAATATACGGCTGAAGCAATCAATTTAATTTAAGTCATGACCGCTTTTAAAATAATGTTTGATTATGTATTTTTTTTCTTTTCTGAAGACAAATTTAATCACAATGAAATTGTTAAATCAAAATTAATAACGACCTAAAAACGGTAGGAATTCCAAATTCCTCCATGCGTATGTGGGGGATGATTAGCTATTTATGTGAAGACGTGTGGGTAAGATGCATGGGCGCGGCTCTCAAAAACTGTTGAAATGTCACTATTGTAAAAATTAGCATTGGCATCTTCACGTGCTCAAAACTAATACTCCCCCGTTCCATTTTAATTGACACTTTCCTTTTTGAAACGTCCCACTTTAAATGAGTCATTTCATAAATGGAAAGAAGTGAACAGTGTTTCGGACATTCATATCCTCATAATGTTTATATATTTACAAAAAAATCATTCAATATACCCTTATAATTTTAACATATTTACAAAAAATCAATCATTAACTTACTATTCCTCCCACTCATTCTCTCTCCTATTAAATATTTTTAACTTTTAAATTCCCTCTCCTCTAATCTTCTACCCACTTTCAATTATTTACTCATTTTTAAAAAATATTTTTAAAAAACGTGCAAAGATGTCATGACTCAATTGAAATAGAACGGAGAGAGTATCACCTGTACTGTACTAAAGATTATCCACAAACAGGCTCATAAATTCTTTGAGTAATCAAACAAATTATATCCCGTCTCAAACACCTCAAATTTTACTTCCTCCTCCTCCCATTCCCATAGTAACATACACAAATAGCTTTGACACAAAAATTAAGAAAAAAAGAGTTGGTCTGGTGAAAAACGCGTTTCTCCATCTCTGTATGGAGAAACTGATTTTTTTATATATTCAAAAATCGGCAATCATTTGAATTAAACCGGTTCTATTGTCCAAAAACCTACAAAAACCTATATAAATTCAATATTTGCGTAGATACACACACAGACACACTACAACGATCACAGCAAATGGAGACGAGCAGAACAGCTCAATCAAAATGAATATCAAGAAACAATACAGAAATCGATATTGATTAAATCAGGTAATATGAACCAAATCAACAACTACTATTTTTAATTTTAATCAACGTTTATTGTACTAAGGTCGATTGTTATTGTACATTTTCAGAGATTGATCTACGTAATTTTGGATCTATCCATCAATAGCATAAATGGAAGCTCAATTACATGACAGATATTCAGAAATATCACAAATCGATATTCTCCAGGCTACACAAATCGATATTCTCCAGGCTACAGGTTTGATCTCAATATAACTTACTTGTTAATTTTTTTATATATCATGACCATCTCTATATCCATACCCAGATATTTATATAAATTATATCCAGATATTTATATAAAGGGTTAATTACCATTTAGGGCCTGAGGTCGTATACCTGTTCTCGCGCGGGGGCCTGTTATAGTTTCCTTTTCAATTTAGGGCCTGTCATTAAAAAAGTTAGCCAGTTAAGAGCTATTTGACGAAATTCGTTGAAAAACTTGTTAAAGTCTAACGGATTGGATCAAACTGAAGTTAATTTCATATTCAGGAAGTTAAATGTAATATATATATATATATATATATATATATATATATATATATACACAATGTACACACACACTCCCCGTCTCTCTAACTTCCCCCAACTCCGGCGACGTCTCCCTCCCCCTACTCCGGCGACCGTCTCCCCCCTACTCCGGCGACTGTCTCCATCCCAGGCATACTCTCTCTCTCTCTCTCTCTCTCTCTCTCTCTCTCTCTCTCTCTCTCTCTCTCTCTCTCTCTCTCTCTCTCTCTCTCTCTGTCTCTCACACTACCCCCTCTTTCTCTCTCTAAAATTCTCTCAATTTCACACAACGCCGGAAGAGAGGAACCCAAATTCGTCGGTAAAGTGGCTGCAGATGGAAGATATGAAACCCAGATTTGATTTGTTTTTGATTTAGAAACATAAATCTGGGTTTGAATTTCATCTTTTTGAAACCAGATTTGGGTATGAATTCGATTTTGAATTTCATCTTTTTGAAACCAGATTTGGGTTGTTGATTTTATAGATTGGTAGTGTGTTCTTGATTATTAGTTTTCTACAAAGTTTTGTGGTAAAAATGGTGGCAGTTGGATGGTGGTAGTGGTGTACGATGATGATGGTGGGCTGATTGTGGGTGGCTAGTGACGGTGGTGTAGACGGGCGGTGGTGGGCTAAAGGTTGGGATTTTTTTTCATTTGATTATTGTTGGTGAAGAATGTTGTGGTGGCGGTAGTGGTGGCACAGTGGTGGTGATGGTGGTGGCAATAATGGCGGCAATGATTAAGGCGTTTCTTGATAGTGGTTCTCATTTTGATTTCAAATTTTTTGAATTTGTTTTAGTCAATCTTGTTGCTGAGTGGTGGTCGATGGTGGCCATGATTGTTGCAGGTGGCGGTTGCTGTGGGGTGGTGGAGAATGGTAATGATATGAAGATGGGTACAATGTTATGTTACTTTAAAATTTATTAATGCAATTAATGGGTACAATATTCTTTATTTGTATAAGCAATCAATGAAATATTTAGTTTTAATTTTAATGTAATAATGATTTCAAAATAATATATTTATTTTTCAATTTATTTGATGATATTTAATTATTTATTTTTAAATTTAGATTATAATTATTTTATTTTGTTTTAAAGCATAATTATTCAATGAAGTATTTTTTTTAATTTTTTTTTTTACCCGGGGGGGGGGGGGATAGGTGGGGGTTGGGTGGGGGTGTTAAAAAAATATAAAATATAAATTTATAATTTTTTCTTCATTTTGTTTTAAAATGTGATTATTTAATATTTTTTTAAAAAAATATTTTTAGTCCTTTTATTTTATGAAATTACATTTAACTCCTTAAATATGAAATTTAACTTCAGTTTGATCAAATCCGTTAGACTTTAACAAGTTTTTCAACGAATTTCGTCAAATAGCCCCTAACTGGCTAACTTTTTTAATGACAGACCCTAAATTGAAAAGGAAACTATAACAGGCCCCCGCGCGAGAACAGGTATACGACCTCAGGCCCTAAATGGTAATTAACCCTTATATAAATGATATCCAGAAGTACCAAAAATGTCTATCCAGAAATGTGTTAGGTACATATCCAAAAATTTATATAAATGATATCCAAAAGTATCAAAAATGTGTATACAGAAATGTGTTAGGTACATATCCAGAAACCTTCAAAAGAATATCCAGAAACCTTCAAAACGAATATCCAGAAACTACCAAATTGAATATTCAGAACTACCAAATTAAATATTCATAAACACACAATTGACCATGTCCAGAAACTATAAAATGAGTATCCAGAAACCTTCAAATGTATATCCAGAAACTATCAAATGAATATCCAGAAACATTCAAAATGAGTATCCAAAAACCTTCAAAATGAATATCCAGAACTACCAAATTGAATATCCAGAAACACACAATTGACCATGTCCAGAAACAATAAAATGTATATCCAGAAAGTACCAAATTCAATATCCAGAAACTTTAAACTGTCAATGTACTAGGCTAAGGGATATGGCCATGTCCTTGGCCAAGGCCAATGCTATATCCAGAAACTACAAAAATGAATATCCAGAAACTTTCAAAATGAGTATCCAGAAACCTTCAAAATGAATATCCAGAACTACCAAATTGAATATCCAGAAACACACAATTGATTATGTCCAGAAACAATAAAATGTATATCCAGAAAGTACCAAATTGAATATTCAGAAACTTTAAACTGGCAATGTATTAGGCTAAGGGATATGGCCATGTCCTTGGCCAAGGCCAATGCTATATCCAGAAACTATAAAAATGAATATTCAGAAACTTTCAAAATGAGTATCCAGAAACTTTCAAAATGAATATCCAGAACTACCAAATTGAATATCCAGAAACACACAATTGACCATGTCCAGAAATAATAAAATGTATATCCAGAAAGTACCAAATTGAATATCCAGAAACTTTAAACTGGCAATGTACTAGGCCAAGGGATATGGCCATGTCCTTGGCCAAGGCCAATGCTATATCCAGAAACTACAAAAATGAATATCCAGAAACCTTCAAAATGAATATCCAGAAACTAACTAACTATTTGCCTTTTCTTGCAGAATCATATTCTCCTATTGATTTAGAATCTCAAATTCAACAACCTACAGATCCTGAAACTGGGCTACAAATAGGTTTTCTCTCTTAACTTTATTGACATATTGATTTAGAATTACTGATTTCATATATCATTATTCTTTTTAATATATTTTGTGTGTGCAGTAACTGTAACTGAGGATCCTAATATTGATATAAGCAAAAATTTGCTGGGAACAAAAGCAAAGACATGGGAGAAATTGTGCAAAGACATGGGAGAAATTGTACAAACTGTATAAACTTCATGCAAATGCACTAGGATTTAGTATTAAGTTGTCAACAAATCATGTTTCAAAAAAGACTTCAAAGATATTAGACAAGTTATTCCGTTGCTCATGTGAAGGAGTTACCAGATCAACCCAAGAGGATAAAATCAGTGTTCCATCACCAGTTGATGTTAATGAAGTTCAAATTCCTTCACCAGTTGAACAACTCGATGTTACCAAAAAAAAACAACAAAAGAGAAGGAGAAATTACATAAAGAGGACTCAATGTAAGGCTCTTTTGAGGGCGAAATTGCTTAAAGAGGAAGATATGTATGTTGTTGACCGCCATGTTACAGAGCACAATCATCCAATGACAAGGATAGATTGGAACCATTTGAAGCGCAGTGAAAGCTGTATCTCAAAAGATCAGGGTGAAATAATTGAAATAATGGAAGAAGCTGGTATAAAACCAACTGATGGATATAGTCTTTTGGTAAAAGCAGCTGGTGGAGAGGAACATGTTGTTCACACAAAGAAAGATCATGTCAATTTTGTTCAGAAACTTAGAATGGAAAAAATTGAAAATGGTGATGCTCAGAATGTTGTTGATAGGCTTTTTGAAATTTCACTGAAAGATCGAGGGTTTTATTTTAAAATCAAATTTGATGATGAAGGAAGACTTGGGGCTACATTTTGGAGAGATAGCATGATGATGGAAGATTACAAGCTCTATGGAGATCTGGTTATATTTGACACAACTTATACTATAAATAGATACAATCTTATTTGTGCCCCAATAGTTGGCATTAATAATCATTGGAACACTGTCATGTTTGGTTGTGCTTTCATAGCAAATAAAAAAAAAAGAAACATTTGTCTGGTTGCTTAAGCAGTTTAGAAAATCAATGGGAGGAAAAGAACCAAAAACAATATTTATAGACCAAGACCATGCAATGTCAAATGCAATTGAAGAGGTATGATTATAAAATTCCATAACCAGTTCTTTTATAATATTTCTTATCTAGTATTTTATTTGTGCTATATAGTTCTAACAATAATTCAGATGTGCCTTAACTTTACCCAAATGTCATTGGTGTTTATATCCAGAAACTACCAGATTGAATATCCAGTAGCTAGTCATTCTAAAGTATCTGGTTATTCAATATAAAGTTTCTTGGATATTCAATTTGGTAGTTTTTGGATATTCTTTTGGTAGTTTCTGGATATTCAATTGTTAGTTTCTGAACATGGCCAAGGCCTAAGCCATGACAAAAAATTGGTCAATGAGAATTTATTGTTTGTTAATATCCAGAAGCATATAATGTTAATATCCAGAAACTTTATTATAATACAGGTATTTGAAGGGCGGACGAGGCATAGGCTATGTTTTTGGCACATCCAACAAAATGCTGTATCCCACTTTGGACAATTGAAGACAAATGAAGATTTAAAAAAAGAATTTGATCATTATTTAATGGGATGTACCAGTGAGGATGAATTTGAAAGATGTTAGGAGTCAATACTCGTGAAATACAATCTCGTTGAAAATTCCTGGTTTAAGCGTCTATATGGACTACGGGAGAAATGGTGCACAGCTTTAAGCACAAATTTCTTCTCAGCTGGAATATTGTCATCCCAAAGAAGCGAGAGCACAAATCATGCCCTTTGTTTCAAAGCAAACAGAAACACATCCCTCACTCAGTTCTTTGACATATTCAATGAAACAGTTAAACGTTGGAAGAATACTGAACAAGAAAAGGAATTTCAAGCATCAATCTCAGTCCCTCAACCAGACATGTATGGTGGTATCATAAAACAAGCAGCTGAGGTATACACACCACAGATATTCAAGTTCTTTGAGATTGAGGTAAAACGAGCTTTTCCTGCTGTATACAAATTTGGAGATGAAAGTGATGAAGATTGCATATTCATACATGTTGCTCATGAGAAGTACCCAGATAAATATGAGAGTGTACTCTTTGTTAGGAATGATGAAAGTGTAACAGTTGTATGCAGCTGCAATCAGTTTGCTACAGTCGGTTGGTTGTGCTTTCATTGCATAAAGGCGCTGAATTTGTCAAATGTCACAAGGATACCAGATATCTACATTGAAAAAAGGTGGACAAAGATGGCAAAAAAAGATGTATGGGACAAAGTCTATCAAGGAAAAGATAATACATCAACAGAGAAAAATGAATTCATTCCCTGAAAACAAAAGATGGCAATGAAATACCACAATCTGATGATGGCTTGTCATGAAAACAGAGCTGCAAAAAAGATACTGGAATATGGGTTCAATAGAGACTCACTTCTTAAACAACAATTGTTGTCAGAAAATCAACAGGATTGTAGATCTACGACAAGTGTTAATGATAGCATTGGTTCAGAAAGTATAACAAGTGCTCCAGCTGTGATGGATCCAATTCGTGCAAATACAAAGGGCAGAAAACGAAAGCTAAAGACAAAGTTTGATAGAAGAAAGCCAATCACTGATGAGTTTGGTTCAAAAACACCAAATGAACATTTGATTTAATAGTTTTTAGATTGAAGTACAATTTATTAAGTTGACTAGTTAAATATTTTATATACAGATATTTGATGTTTTATGTTCAGAAATGAAAGAAATTGATATCCAGAAATTGCTTATTGGCTTTGGCATTGACCTTGTCCTTGACCTTGATTTTGTACTTAGCCTTGGCCTTGACCATGGCCAAGTCCAAGGCCAAGGCCAATTATATATCCAGAAGTATGTGAATGTATATCCAGAAATGTGGTAGGTGCATATCCAGAAATTTTGTCATTGGCCTTGGCCTTGGCCAAGCCTTGAACTTGGACTTGGCCTTGGCCTTGCCATGGACAAGTTGGCCTTGGCCTTGAACTTGTCATGGATTTGGCCTTGGCCTTGGCCTTGGCCAAGTCCAAGGCCAATTATATCCAAAAGTATGTGAATGTATATCCAGAAATGTGGTAGGTGCATATCCAGAAATTTTGTCATTGGCCTTGGCCTTGGCCAAGCCTTGGCCTTGCCATGGACAAGTTGGCCTTGGCCTTGAACTTGTCATGGATTTGGCCTTGGCCTTGGCCTTGGCCAAGTCCAAGGCCAAGGCCAATTATATCCAGAAGTATGTGAATGTATATCCAGAAATGTGGTAGGTACATATCCAGAAATTGATTATTGGCTTTGGCATTGACCTTGATCTTGGCCTTGGCCAAGTCCAAGGCCAAGGCCAATTCTATATCCAGAAGTATGTGAATGTATATCTAGAAATGTGGTAGGTGCATATCCAGAAATTAATGATAGTTTCTGGATATACATTTGTAAGTTTCTGGATATAGAATTGATAATTTCTGGATATAGAATTGATAGTTTCTGGATATAGAATTGATAGTTTCTGGATATACTTTAATGGTCAAAAAAGCATTCAAACTTACTATTGAATTCAAAGAGTAATAAATGTGTACAGTTGGTAAGTGCATTGATATCCAGAAGTCCAAGGCCAAGGCCAAGTCCAAGACCAAGGACATGGTCAAGGCCAAGGCTAAGTTCAAGGCCAATTAAAGTTTTTGGATATTCAATATGGTTGTTTCTGGATATAAATATTGATAGTTTCTGGATATTCAAATTAAGAGTTTCTGGATATAGAATTGATAGTTTCTGGATATTCATATTGAAAGTTTCTGGTTATACATTTTGATAGTTTCTGGATATTCAAATTAAGAGTTTCTGGATATAGAATTGATAGTTTATGGATATACTTTAATGGTCAAAAAAGCATTCAAACTTACTATTGAATTCAAAGAGTAATAAATGTGTACATTTGGTAAGTGCATTGAATTCATTGACCAACTTTTTTGACTGGTTTCAAGTACTCAGCCTATATAAATCTGTCCAAAGGCAAGCATATACATCAAGTTCAAGAAAAATTCTACCTTTAATAATTTTTCTAGTGATGAACAAAGGCAAGGGAAATTCTGGGAAGCCAACTTTGGGTGATTCAAATAATGACAAAAGTTGGAAAATATACATGGTGTGATACCAAAAATTCATCTATGGTCATCTTGTTGTTTTGCAGCCTTCTTTTGCAAATGGAACTCCCCCATTTCGTTGTCCATTGGAGCCATGTAATGGACACAATTGTAGGGATAAGGATTATGTGGGGATAGTCAATCATGCTCATGAGTTTGGTAACGCTCACAACATTGATGAAGCTGCTAGGATTCACCACAAGCTTTGGAAATGTATTTGGAATGTATTTTGAATGAATATGATCCAAAAAACAAATTGAATGACAACGTAGGTGATGATGGAGCAGGTGGTAGTGGTAGTGTTTAATTGTACTAAATTCTGTTTTTAATATTGTTGTGTTTGATGTATTTTGTAATATAAGTGATGTATTGTTATCCGTGACTGTTTTTGTTTGAAATTTGGCACTATTGAATCCATGACTGTTTTTGTTTGAAATGTAGTTAACTATTGAATCCGTGACTGGATATTCATTTGTAAGTTTCTGAATATTCATTTTGATAAGTTTCCTTGTCTTTAATGCTCAAAAAAGCATTCAAACTTACTATTGAATTCAAAGAGTAATAAATGTGTACAGTTGGTAAGTGCATTGAATTAATTGAATTCAAAGAGTAATAAATGTAAGTGCATTGAATTCATTGAGCAACTTTTTTGACTGGTTTCAAGTACTCAGCCTATATAAATACCATACAACACCACTCCTACCATCACAACAAAAAAATCAAATTTCTCAAAATGAATAACAACAACAACAACCAAGCTCAGCAGGACGAAAGTTCTGATTCTGATTTAGGGTTTCAGCCTGAGGAGGTTGAATATGTAGATGATAATGTGGATGTTCCGCCTAGGGTTAATAGAGAGTTGACCCTGGAGCAAAAAGTTGCAAGGCACAAGTGATCAATCCAAAATGGGCGTTTTCCCCACTATAATGGGGAAAATAAATTGCTATGCCCATTCTGCCCCCAGAGGAGCTTTCTAACAAGAACATTGACTTGGGACCAACTCTTTGCGCATGCTATTCATTTTGGATCTATTTCTTCGTATGGAGAAATATCCATGGAACAGCTCATCGCACTAGAGCAGCATATGACAGAAGTCAATGATGGGAATTAGGGGATGTTGATGTTTGTTCTTGTTGTTGTTGTTGTTCTTGCTCCTCCCCTTGTTGCAGTTGTTTTTGTTGTTATTGTTGTTTTTTTTTTTTTTTTTTTTGTAATTATATTTAAAATAATTTACTTAGTTTGTTTTCTTTCTTAAATTTTATATTTCCTGTTTAATTTAATAATTTTTGAATATACATTTTGATTGTTTCTGGATATACATTCTGATACTTCTATCAATTTTATATCCAAAAACTATCAATTCTATATCCAGAAACTATCAAAAAGTATATCCAAAAATCATCAAAAAGTATATCCAGAAACTTACAAATGAATATCCAGAAACTATCAATATGAATATTCAGAAACTATCAATTTTATATCCAGAAACTCTTAATTTGAATATCCAGAAACTAACAAAATGTATATCCAGAAACAACCTATTGAATACCCAGAAACTTTAATTGGCCTTGGTCATGGATATATCCAGAAATACAATAAATTATATCCAGAAATACCATAAAGTATATCCAGAAATTACTATGGCCATGGCATAGGCCTAGGCCTTAGTCATGGATATATCCAGAAATACCATAAAGTATATCCAGAAATACCATAAAGTATATCCAGAAATTACTTTGGTCATGGCATAGGCCTTGGCCTTAGCCTAGGCCTTGGTCATGGATATATCCAGAAATTTTCAATATGATATTCAGAAACTATCAAAATGTATATCCAGAAACTATAAAAATGTATATCCAGAAACTATCAATATGAATATCCAGAAACTATCAATTCTATATCCAGAAACTATCAAAAAGTATATCCAGAAACTATCAAAAAGTATATCCAGAAACTTATAAATGTATATCCAGAAACTATCAATATGAATATCCAGAAACTATCAATTTTATATCCAGAAACTCTTAATTTGAATATCCAGAAACTAACTAAATGTATATCCAGAAACAACAATATTGAATACACAGAAACTTTAATTGACCTTGGTCATGGATATATCCAGAAATACCATAAAGTATATCCAGAAATACCATAAAGTATATCCAGAAATTACTATGGCCATGGCATAGGCCTTGACCTTGGCCTTGGCCTAGGCCTTGGTCATGAATATATCCAGAAATACCATAAAGTATATCCAGAAATACCATAATGTATATCCAGAAATTACTTTGGCCATGGCATAGGCCTTGGCCTTAGCCTAGGCCTTGGTCATGGATATATCCAGAAATACCATAAAGTATATCCAGAAATTTTCAATATGATATCCAGAAACTATCAAAATGTATATCCAGAAACTATAAAAATGTATATCCAGAAACTTACAAAAAAGTATAACCAGAAACTTTCAATATGAATATCCAGAAACTATCAATTCACTAAAGTACATTAATTACATCACTAAACCAGATTTCTAATTACATAATTACATTCATCTATGAATCTTGTACATTACTTTGTTCTTCTGTTCTTTTTGTTTTCTTCTCTTTTTCAAAAGTGTTTGCCTGAATCATTAACTTATGCTTATCTTTGTTCAATTGACTAAGCAAAAGTGTTGAAAGAATTTCAGCTCGTAGACGAATCCTTTGTTTATCCTACAAAGTAAAAAAAAAAAATTGTTAAAACATATATATACAAACTCATATAATATAAATATGAATAAAAAAAACTTTTATAGTACCTGACATAACTCAGGGCATGAGTACTTTGATCCTTGAAAATCATTCATCTCAGACATCACATAAACTCCACAATCATGGTTAACTTCATTTTCTTTAAGAACCCAATCACATTCCATGCATTCAAAGTTATATGTTTTTTGCCTTCAAAATCATTATAACATCGATGACCAATCTTTTTCAAAAAAGCTTTCATAGGCACATACTGAAAAATTTTTAAGTATAAAATATTAGATAACCAATGAAAACAAAAATGAAAAATATAAAACTGCTTTCGTAAGTTTCAAAACATATACCAATGCTTTCGTAAGTTTCACAACTTCAGCTGCTTTTGCTTCATTCATTGAAAGGTTGTCAAAATAGTGAATGAATTTTGAAGCCATGTTGTACACATATAGTGTAAAGTGCCCACTTTTACTGCTTCCCTTAAAGTATGGGATAAAAAACTGCAAAAAAATAAGTATATCCAGAAATATATTAGGTGACTATCCAGAAATTTCTTATTTGTCTTGGACATGGCTAAATCCATGGCATTGGCCATGGCATAGGCCTTGGCCTTGGCCTTGGCATAGGCCTTAGTCATGGATATATCCAGGAATACCATAAAGTATATCCAGAAATACCATAAAGTATATCCAAAAATTACTATGGCCATGGCATAGGCCTTGGCCTTGGCCTTGGCCTTGGCCTAGGCCTTGGTCATGGATATATCCAGAAATACCATAAAGTATATCCAGAAATACCATAAAGTATATCCAGAAATTACTTTGGCCATGGCATAGGCCTTGGCCTTAGCTTAGGCCTTGGTCATGGATATATCCAAAAATACCATAAAGTATATCCAGAAATTTTCAATATGATATCCAGAAATGTATTGACAAATGAAAATACATACCAGATCTACTTCTTTCAGATCCATTAGATTCTCATCGATATTAACATCATTTTTCCAATACAAAAAAGTTTGAAGCATTTCTGGAGCACCAATACGAGCATTGCAAGAACGTTTCGCCCAAGTAGCCTGTTAATATAAATGATAACAATATCTTAAAGAAATTTCATGGATATATAACTTGCAATCGATATATACTTATAAGTTGTTGAAAAAATTAAACTTACAGAATGATCAACACCAAACATAAATCTCTTCATTACACCCTTTTTATGTTCCAGCTTGTTCAACAACATTGCCCAAGCATTCACAATTACACCTGTGATATCTGTGTCTTCTCTCATACTCAAAATATCGTCTGCTTCCAGTCCAATGAGATCATTAAACTGAAAAAAAAGCACTGAAAAAAAAATAATATTAGAATTTGAATACCATATTTAATTTCAACTGTAATAATATTGAAATAAAAACGGGATATTACTTTTTTGACTCTGGAAGAATCAATTTTGAGAAGCAATAATCAACCACTTCCATCTTTAGCTTTGGCATACCAATCATTACTTCCTTATTCTTCACCATAAATTCAGATGAAAGAATAATCTCACCATTAACAGGTTCCAAATGCACTTCATCTAACATCTTTTCAAAGTTCTCACCATTAACACCATGTTGATAAATTTTACCAACCAAATTATCAATATCACCCAAAATTTGTGAAGAAAATTCTTCTTCCACGTCAACTTCCTTGATAACAGACATAGGCTCAATCATTGGTTGTTTAAACAGATGGGAATCAGTAACTTGATCCTCTGTATTAAGCCTAGCTATTTGATGCTCTGCAGATTGATCTTCAGTTGGTTGAGCAACATTGGTAACATCTTGATCCTCATAATGCTCATGCAGATATCTGTCATCAAAATCCTGAAATTTGTCAACATTATCTTCAGACGCTGTACGCTCAGATTCTTGACTCTGTGATAAAATCCTAAATGTTGGCAATGGTCCAACCTTCCCTTTCTCCTTAAGCTCAACTTTTGAAGTTTTCAACTTATCAATAATATCATCAATATAATCAAAAACCTGACTTCCCCAAGGTTCACTATCACCAACCAAATCCTCCTCTTCAGCAGACCCTTTCTCAACATCATCATTATTAACTTTTTCTTTCCCCTTCTCAATTTTTGAAATCCTTGCAATGTGAGCATTGATAGCAACTTTAATATCATTGTGAAATATTTTCAGCGACTCTTTAACAGAATCCAAAACTTCTGGAACATTTTCACTTGCAGGTATTTTTGTAGGATGACTTACATCCTCAACAAAAGGAGCAACATCAATCGCCGGTCAATTTGTCCTTCATCTAAATCATCCTCATAGCTCGTAATAGGATAAACATTATCCAAATAAAGAACTCCACCCCAACCAATTTTAGCTTCATTCCCAGCCCTGACAGAAATTTTCTCTTGAGTCCAATGTTGAATCAAAGGATGTGCAGTTGGTTCATGTTTACGCAAATATGGAAATCTATGAAAGTAAGCTATTAAAAGAATTGCCACACAACCACTACAACACCTCACTTCTTTACCCGGAAGAAGTCTTAAACTTCCTAACACCATCGAGATAACTTATTCAATACAAGCGCACCAATCAAATTTTTAATTTGAGTAACATCTTCAACCAATGCCAACAAAGAACAAGTCAATGGCCTTTGTTACTACTGGTGCAAGAAAGAAACTGACAGCAAACAAGACATAGAGGCGTTTAAACTCATCACCTCCATCAGGTAGTTCTTTGATGCGTTCACCAAGCAGACGGGCTGGAATACCATCTTTAACTTTCCCAAAAGTATTTTTGTAACGTGCGCTCAACTCTTTGTCAATGCCTATTGAACAATTTATCTTCTCTTTTTTTAAGTTCCTAGGAAGACAAAGAATATCAAAAACATCATTTGTTGTTATATAATAGTTGTTATTTTTGATTCTCCGAATAAAGCTTCCCGAATCAAATCTTTCCACAAGATATTCCACAATTCCCCCTGTTGGCAATCTATTCAACTTAAGTTCTAATAGTCCATCAAAACCTATAGATTTAACATCTTCTTTCTGAGCAGGGGTTAAACCAAGATCAATAAGCCTTTCTGGGACACAACAATGTTCAAATGCCCGTTTCTTACCACTTTCAACCACATCCACTGTTGATTTCTTATTTGACTTCTTAACTTGACCTTCACTTAATTGATTCTTCTTATGCTTCTTACTACCTTCACTTTTATTTAAATCTACAGCTACAAAACATAAAAAAAAAAAAATTTAAAAAAAATCAAGAGGATATCCAGAAATAAATGAAATGAATATCAAGAATAATAAAGAAAGGATATCCAGAAATAAATGAAGTGGATATCCAGAAACATACAAATGAATATCCAGAAACTATCAAAATGCATATTCAGAAACTACACAAATGAATATCCAGAAACTACACAAATGAATATCCAGAAACTTTCAAAATGATATCCAGAAAATATCCACAAATGAATATCTAAAAACATACAAATGAATATCCAGAAACAAGCAAATGAATATCCAGAAACAAACAATTGAATATCCAGAAATAAGCAAATGAATATCCAGAAAATATCCACAAATGAATATCTAGAAACAATTGAATATCCAGAAACAAACAATTGAATATCCAGAAACTTTCAAAATGATATACAGAAAATATCCACAAACAGTTAAAAAGGTTCTGGATATCGATTAAAAAGGTTCTGGATATAAATTAAAAAGCTTCTGGATATCAATTAAAAAGGTTCTGGATATCAATTAAAAAGGTTCTGGATATAAATTAAAAAGCTTCTGAATATCCTTTCAAAAGGTTCTGGATATCATTTCAAAAGGTTTTGAATATCATTTCAAAAGGTTCTGGATACCCGTTTCTCCATGGGCCAAGATCATGGCCAACACAAAATTTCTGGATATCCTTTCAAAAGGTTCTGAATATCCAGAACATATAATGTTGATATCCAGAATTTCAGAATTCACTCAATTGCTCATCAGAACTCTAAGAAACATTAGTGGGCAATTAAATATGACA
Source organism: Adenophora triphylla var. japonica (assembly GCA_022495995.1). Taxonomy (NCBI): domain Eukaryota; kingdom Viridiplantae; phylum Streptophyta; class Magnoliopsida; order Asterales; family Campanulaceae; genus Adenophora; species Adenophora triphylla. The sequence continues at coordinate 82,701 of JAFEMH010006442.1, forward strand.
AAAATTATGAATTAAAAGCCAAGAGACAATACTAAGTAGAATGGTAAATCGTTAAACATAAAACACAAAATCGATATACAGAAACTGAAAATTTCAAACTAAAACACTTTGTTAAAGTCATATACAGATGATTATGCTTAATATATCCAGAAATTTATGAAAATGCGAACCAAAACAATAATAACATGTGAACTCACAATCGGATTTTCGCTTGCTCCTGATTTCATCAACTGAATTTCCCATAATTCCTTCGATTGCTACGGATTTCGCTTGCTACTGATTTCTGGATATAGTTTCTGGATATTCAACTGGGGTTCCCTTGCTACTGATTTCGTTTTGGTATTAAACTTAGGGCAAACATGTTTTAATTAAACCGGTTAAGAAACCGGTTCGTTAAACGTTCAATTAAACCCGTTAATAAATCGGTTAAGAAACACGTTTCTCCTTAGCGCTAAGAAGAAACGCGTTTCTCCTTAGATTTTGGCAGAAAAAAAAAAGTTAAAAATATTATGTGTTATAAGGATAGATAGTTGTGTATGAGAGAAAGTGAAGCAATTTAGTAATTGTTTCGATTATAACAAGTGCATCCTATTTTCATTTTCGGACTTTCTTTATTACTTTGCTATGATCAAAAGAGGTAATTTTACATATTACTATGAGACGCAGTACTAAACAAAAATTGTTTAGATAGGAAAACTTGCTTTCAAGAACAAATTTCAAAAAAAAAAAATTGATCATTCATTTTGCGACAATCGGAGATGGAGGGAGTATGTAGGATTACTTAAATTGAACACAAATGAATAAAGTGAGACTATATATTTTTTTTCAAAAGAAATAATGTATGGTACACCCTCCGCCCTCTTTTCTTTTATTTTTAGTATTTCAGTAGTTTAAAATTTTTAGTTTATTTTATTTCTAAAATGTATAATAAGACTCGCTTGATACACTTATAATAACAACTCACTTATCATTTGCTATCAACTTTCTAACTTATATTTTATTTTTCATACTTTAGGGCCCGTTTGGTTCGCGAAATTGACCATTCCGTCGATGGAATGGAATGATCAATTCCGTTTGACCCATTCCTTCACCGTGTTTGGTTCAAATTTTTCATTCCTCCGAAATGGCTAATTCCATCGAAGGAAGGAATTGGTCATTCCCTCCATATATGGAAGGAATGCTCAATTCCTTTGGCAATGAAATTGTAAATTTTTTTGACCAAAATATCCCCAAATCCAAACCACCCCTACCCCTGCCTGCCCACCCCCACCCAGCCCCTGCCCTACCCCACCCCCACCCCCACCCCCATAAATTTTATTTTTAAAGACCCCTGCCTACCCCCCATCCAACCCCTGCCCTACCACCCCCACCCCCCACGATTTTTTTTAAAAGATCCCTGCCTACCCCTCCCCCCATCCAGCCCTGCCCTACCACCCCCACCTACCCCCCACCCCCACGAAAAAAATAAATATTTTAAAAGACCCCTGCCTACCCCCCTTCCAGCCCATGCCCTCCCACCCCCACCTCCCCCCACCCCCACGAATTTTTTTTAAAGATCCCCTGTCTACCCCCCAATCCATCCCCTGCCCTACCAACCCCACCCCCCATGAAAAAAAAAAATTACTCATTTTGCATACCCCCTACCTACCCCACCCCCCTCCCCCAAAAAAAAAAAATTTTTTTTTAAGAAGGGTAAATTTGACATTTTATATGCTTTCATTTCATTTCATTCCATTCCTATAATTTGTATTTTCAAACCAAACATGATTTGCCAAGGAATTGAATGACAATTTCATTTCATTCCGTGCCAATCAAATGGAGGGGTTTGACCAATTTTTTTCCATTCCAATTTTTTCAGAAATTCAATTTCATTGACCATTTCATTCCTTCACTTTTTTTCCATCGAACCAAACGGCCCCTTACTTTTCATGCTTACATTTTTGTTTAATATTCGTGTGCAAAATCAAATTAGAAACATTAAACTTAGGGGTAGGGAGTATGATTTGTTTTCAAACTTTATGGATTACAACTCTAAGACATTACCAATTTCAAGGTAATAATCCCCTGATTCTATCTCTGATGTAGGTGAAATTTTGAGAGCCGAATGAGCTTGCTTTCAAACTTGAACGATTGTAGTGTAGATGTGGTTTGAACGAGGGCCGTTGGGCTTGATCTCGAACAAGGCTTGCAATCTTCTTGACTTCGACGAAGGGCCGTGGAGGCTTGACCTTGGGCAAAGTTGATGAAGGCGTTGACGTTGAACGGCCTGATGGCTTGTGTTCTTCGTCAAATGATTTGTTGATGTTGAAGACTTGAATTGATGTTTCGACAGAGCTTTAGCAGTTCTTGCAGAGAATTTTCCGTCCCCTCCTCATTTGCAATAGCCTCTTATTTATAGGCTAGCCATAGGAGAAGTAATTTTGATAACCCCGAGAGATGGGCCATTATTGGGCTTTTCACTTCAATGAGTCCATTTTGTAATATATGTGTTGTCCATTTATTTTGTTTGAACTTTTTACCCATTTATTAACAAATGAGAACATTTAAATATTTTATGAATTTTGACCTTTTAATTTTGACTAGTCAACATTCTGACTTTTTGAACCAATCAAAATTAATTATTTCATGATTAAAATTTTAGTGTCTACAAATTGCCCCCACTTCAAGTCTTCAAGTCTTGGACCAGAGTGATTTATATGGGTCGGGACTTGAAGTAAAAGAAAAGAATTCCTAACCACTACTTGATAGTATTGGGCCTCGTTTGGATCGTTGACTCCTTAAATCGAATAGACTGCAATAGACAACTACAGCGCATTGTACCTCTGCCGTCACTTTTGTAATCCTTACAAGAATTCGGAAATACAAGATCCATTATTATCATTGCAAAAGAAATTTCAATATTTTCTCCTTTCTCCTAATCCTCGCTGGAATAGTAAGTTGACCATTGAAAATACCTCAGAGATTTTGTAATTTGAAGGAAAGTTTTAATTTCTTTCCTGATTGTTGACTAACTTGATTGCCAAAGTTTTGAGAAAGGCAATGTAAGCATCAGAAGCTTTTTTTGATTGATTGTGTGCAGAATTTCTTTCCCCTCTCCTTTACCTCATTAAAATAGTAAAGTAGACCACTTTAATATAACAGTTACTCCCTCCGTCCAGTTACATACTTCACATTTTCTATTTTGGGCGTCCAATTACATACTTCACACTTTGTCTCCTACATTATTTTAATACTCACAACACCATTATAATTTACTATTCCCTCCACTCATTCTCTCTCCTATTTTACTTTTACACTCACAACATTATATCATTATTTTTTTCCTTAATCCACGCGTGAACAGTAACAGTGAAGTATGTACTTGGACGGAGGGAGTATTTACTAGTGCGAGAAAAGTTGATTTGCTTTCAACTTTGACTTTCTTTTTCTTCGCAAGAGTCACTTTTGGTTTGGAAACTTTGGGTGTTAAGAATTTAAGTAAGGCATTACGTGTATTAAAATATGGCATTGATATTCTTTTCCTTTTCTTCATTGAAGTGGAAATCCTCCCTACAGCAAGGAAACAGAAAGCCTTTATATAAGAACATTTGTGTCTGCACAAGACAGTCTATATAGCCAAACAACCTTTTCCCTGTTTGTGTTTTCTTTTACCGCCAATTGAAGAGGGTAATAACACGGAAGTCAGGCCAAAATAATGTGAGTTTCTTCATCCTCCCCTCTCTCTTTTTTTTTTGAGTACTATTTTCTTTCATAATGCCACTATGCCATGTTTGTACACCTTTAATTAGTTTGTCCTTCAATATAGTGATTAGTAGCACCTCCGTTGTTGTACAAGCATGACTGCACCACCATAATTATAACTAGGAATAAGTCGATTCCAAAGTCGTATCCTCAGCAAGGCTTTTTGTAACGTTTTTAATGAACAAGAATAACTTCCTATGGAGAAACAGATTCGCCTTTTGAATAGTTTGGAAGCCTCTTTAGCAATCTACGGCATAGACATAGGTTGTGACGACGCAGTGGCGGGTATTCAAACGAGAGGGGGAATTTAACGGAATTGAGATAGTCAATTTCCATTCAGACCTTGGTTAAAGAAGTTTGGGAGAAGGAGAGACTCAACAAGACGATCGCAATGGTGCCAAAAAAATTACGGCCATTTGATTGTCGAACGTAGCGTCATGCGATGTCGAAAAGCTTGGCCAGCTTTCTTCACTTGCAGTTGACATTCTTTGATCCTCTGTTCTTAATAATTCCATAGAGCCTAGATGTTATCTTCTTTGGAAATTAAGGTGGGCTGAGTAAAAGGGATGGCAAAGGTAGTGAATGGAGATAAAGAACACCAGTCACTTACTTGAACTGTGTATAGAATTTCTTCCTCGTAAAGCCTGTTGGGTATGCATATTTTGACCCTCCTAGATTAGCTTAAGATTTGATTGATACCATAACCTCCTCTCTATTTTAAGGACTATAGGCTCATATGTAATGAAGCTTAGACTTAAATTTTTTAGCTAAGTCCATTTTATAGAATAGGATAAATTAGGCTTGAAGACTGGCACAAGACTCATTGGATATGAGGATGCAGTTCAAATGTTTCAGACCGCCATGACAAAACCGCTTAGCAGAACCGCTCCATGGAACTACTTGATGGAATCCTTGTCTGAAACCACCTTTGAACTTCAGTGCAAATTCAAAGTTGTGAACCGCTCCAATGCAAACCGCATTGTGATTCCAGCATCTTGACCGCACTGATGTATCCTCCACTGGTGAAACCGCTTATATCTAGAACCGCTTCTACTCCAGACCGCTCCAATGATTGAAGACTTGAAGTGAACCACATTTGACTGTTGGAATCCACGTCAGAAATATCAAATGTCAACCACCATATCTTGTCACGTGACTCAATGCCAGAGAAGATCTGCAAGGTTCTTGAAAAGGTGACAGATGTCCTAACTACCTTATTTGCAGCTGGAGCCTGATCAGCTTTACCTGTAGCTGCTGTACCAAGGACAAAAGTGGTTATCATTAGACCAATGGGAAAGCATCAGTACAGTCCTTGCAACAGCTGTGTCCAACGGCCATATTCTTGATGCTTGGATATAAATACCCCCAATCTTCACCATTTGAAGATTGCTTGAGAAATTGATTTTGCTGTGACTTCATACGAAGTTGAAGTTCTGCCCAGAAAATTTCCAGTCCTTTGAATCTTCATATTCCACTTCAAGAAATTTATTCCAGCCCAGAAATCAAGCCTTATACACATCAAGAATCATTGTGCTCTACATCTCAAAGATCTAAAGAGCCTTGATCTTATTCACACACACACACCTCACTTGTTTAATCACATAGATTATTCATTTGAGATGCACTGGTTATAGTCTAGGATTCGATTTTCATAGAATAGATTTTTGATCTGAGTTTGAATACTTTGTAACTTGTAATCTCTCTCATACTCAATATAAAATCTAACTCTTAGAAAATTCAAGACTAACCATCTTGGTAGTGGACGTAAATCGTTTATCGATTGAACCACTCCAAATATTGTGTTCTTATATTTCTGCATTTATTATTTCTTGTGCTTATTAACTATCTATCTTTTTCTCTGTTTGATCTTACTTGTAGTTATCCATCATTGAGAATTGTGTTTGGAGTTAACTTTGTCTAAACCTCACTTTTGATTGTAAACCGCACTCACTGTAACTGCACTATAAACCGCTTTACAAACCGCACTCAAAATCGCTTTGTATCTTCTAATTATTCCGCTGTGCATTTTGCAACTCTACTTGCAGTTTCTCATTAACTGTAAGAGGTTTTGTAAGCAAGAGTTAAAGTTTTTAAAAGAGGGCGAAAAATTTATAACAGCTATTCACCCTCCCCCTCTAGCTATTTTTTCACCCTTGTTGCCACCTTTGGGACCAACAAGTGGTATCAGAGCAAACACATTTATAAAACCATTGTTTTTTCAAGCTTAACAGCTTGTGTACCGATTCGATATGGCAAACTCAAAGACAATGACAACTGTTAACTATTCACACATTCCAATTTTGGACGAAGACCACTTCGACATCTGGAAGTGCCGAATGCTTAATCATTTGGAGACTATTGATGAGATGCTGGTGGAATGCGTGATCAATGGCCCGTTCGTTCCCATGAAGGCCAACACCGATGCAGCCACCAGTGCAGAAATTCCAGAAGTTAAAAAGCCAAAAGGCGAGTGGTCAGATGAAGAGAAGAGATTAGCTGCCTTGGACAGCAAGGCGAGGCACATCATTTCTGGAACCCTTCCCATTTCAACCCTTCAAAAAGTTATGTATCTGAAAACCGCGAAGCAGATGTGGGATGCCATAGAGAGCTACCTCGAAGGTGATGACGAGTGCAAGGAAAACAAATTATTGTAAGTATGCCAATCCAATTCGCGACCCTTTTAGGTGCATTTTAATATGATAAAATTGCACTAGGGACGTTTTGGTAAATTCCCGGTCCGTTCCGAAACTTTCGGGAGCTTTTTATAAGTTTCTCGCTAAGAAAGGACCTACAAGGAATTTTGGCTTTGGACCTTTAAGGAATTAGCTCAGAACATTCCAGAACCACTTGTTGGCGCCCAAAAACGGTAATTGCCTTGTTGTGTCACGCGACACTTCGAAGCCACGGAAAGTTGATACAGGACGTCGTGCGACAGAACTGGTCCATCATCTGCAGCTATAAATAGAGCCCTCTGCCTCTCATTTCAGGATCCTTTTTCCAGCACCCTAAAGTCACTCTGCCAAATTCACACCAGAACTTCTCTCACTCTCCTCCTTCCACACCAACATACACACCAATCATCCCCAATTCAACCTCCATCTCATCCAATTCACCCACTTACCTTCATACAACCCATACCAACTGAAGATCTGAGGACTAACACTCCATCTGTGCTCAACTCCATCTCCTGCAGCTGATTCGAAGGCCAATACATCTAACTTGATGTATTGGTGGTGGATATACAAGGGTAAAGATTCCCTCATCCCTCTCTCTCATTTTCTTGCTCTTTGCACAATTCCTGTTCATCCACCTGATAATTGAGCTCCATCCGCTTTAATTATCAGGTGGCAACTGTCATCTCTCTGTTTAATTTGCTTGGTTTGGTATAATTGATGTTCATGGTTTAATTGGATCATATTTTGTGGCTTGATTGCCAAGGGAGTGTGGATCTCCCATATCCACACCCCTTTGGTCAATCCTTTGTTGATTCGTTGTCATCTGAATTGAATTGGTGTGGTGGCTTGATTTTATTTAGTTTCTGTCGTATCTGTTCTTAAATTTATAAGGTTTCTGCAGGTGAAAACCTGTGTCACGCGACACAATTGGACATGTGGAGTCTTGTGTCATGCGACACAAGTAGCTACTCTGTAGAGACTATCCTTTCATTTGTAAGTTGTTCATCCAGTTTGTTTGTCACTCCAGATAGAGTGTGGATCTTCAATATCCACCCTTATTTAGAGTGATTGTGTAGATCCTTATCTGTCTTGTGCTTGATTTGTAAGGCTTCTGCATATGATATCTAGTGTCACGCGACACAATCTGCAATGCAGATCCTATGTCACGCGACACTCTTTGTCATTCTGCAGAGGTCATCTTCCAATTGTAATCTGTTTATCCTCTATGTAATATGGGATGTGGCCTCCCATGGTCAATGGCTCACAAGTTGTAATCCCTTTGTTGAGCAATAAAACAAAGCATTTCTATGCATTTTATACATATTTTGTCACACACATTTGCACACACTTATTGAATGTCTTGAATGTTGAACATAGAAAGACTCGTCTACGGATGAGGCGTGTTGGGTGAACTCTCGGTTCTTCCCAACACGTAACCTGACCCCCGAACCCAAAATTCTCTTTTCAAAGGTTTTCAATGTTTCCTTTAAAACGGTGTGGCGACTCCTAAAATTTTATAATTTTTTTGGCGAGCGTACATTCAGTGGCGACTCCGCTGGGGACTTGAAACTTGGTTTTCAAAAGTGGGTCAAACTTTCGTGCTTGTTCAACATTCATTTCATCCATTTGTGTGTGCATTGTTGGTGACATTATATGTGTTTAAATGCATTTTTGCTTTACTTTATTCCTTCTCTTCCTTGTGTCCCATTTTGGTGTGTTGATTGCTTGGGGCTAATGTATCATATTGAGCTTGGAGGCTGGGGCTGGTTCTGGCTTGTTATTTAGGATTCTGGAAATGGCTTCTTCTGTCACGCGACATAATGTGCCTTGGCTGTCATGTGTTACGTGACAGAAGTGGCCAAATTACAAGATTTGATTTCTTGGTGCAGGTTGTGATTGTGGGACAGTCCCCCATGATCAGATTATTGATCCTCTGATTATTGTTATGCTCTGTGGGGGTGTATGTGAGTTGTTTTCCTTTTCTTCCCCCTTTTTCAAATAAAAAGATAAAAAAAATAATAAAAAATCATTTTCATAAATAAAGGAACATAGTCATCCGCACACTACTTCACGTAGATCTAGATCCCTCGGGTGCGATTGACGGCATCGCGGACGGTGAAGAATGTCGTCTACGCTTGAGCGCTTGAAATCAAACCTATTCCCCTAGAGCATCATAGGTGGCGCCACACTTTAAAGCTTACCCAACGGTTGGTTTTTGACACGCCATTTTCAAATACACTAAAATGAATTGTTTCAAAAATTTTAATAGGCCTTCGTACCTATCCCAAAACCTAGCACGTGTGGGCATGTTGCCAATGCAACATGGTTTCGCGTAGGGACATGTCGCTCTCGCGACATGTTCTAACGAGAGATCATGTCATTTTGTCAACATGCACCGACGAGAGGTCATGCCGTATTTTTCCTTGAATTTCTTCAGGAATACCCGTTATGCTGCCCAAATTTCTCCAGAAATTTGGACCACTCGTCCGTCCCATAAATGCTTCGGTTTTATTTAGGTATTATTGCCTATTATTAATTTTAATCAATACATTTGGTGTATATTTGGATGATGTGTCCCTAGGATTTAAAAGACACCGATTTCTACTTGAACACTAATAAGATGTTGCATGAGTCCATCTCCTTCCGTACTCCTCCCTCTCCCATACCATCTCAAAGTTCTCTATCCTCCGCCTTATACACGCTCTCTCCTCTCCAGTTACGGCAAGTTGGGTGTGCATGGTCCGATTCCCAGTGTTCGTTTAGCTCGCATCTTGAGGCAGTTGTAGTGTCAGCAGAGCTTGCATCCGATTCACTTTATGAGATGTCTTGTGCGGAAAAGGGTATGTCTACTCAATTTGAGGGTTCATCTGCCATAGGCCAACAAGGCATGCAGGATCTGTCCATGGAAGAGATGAGGGCTAATTTGGAAGCCGCTCTAGTTAGAGAGCGTGAGGCCCAGTTACTCATTCAAGCCGCTAAAGCTAGAGACGAGGCGGCACACTCTACGTTGGTGGAAACAATGAGAAGCCGTGGTATTGCCGTGATTAGACTTGCTGATGGGACTTATGAGGAGATTAGTGATGCCAACGAGTTTGATATCGAGACCAGGAATGTCTCCCTTCCTCCCTTTGCTCCAACATATCATCAAGTTCCGAGTCTTGGTGTGCAGTCAAACCCTCAGACAAGTTTCGGTTCAGTAGGGGGACCACAACCAATCTTCCATGATTTGACCTCCTCACCCATTCCCAATGCTTCCATGCCTCTAAGCCAGTTTGGGTCCCAGCTTTCGAACAGTCAAGGTCTGTGGTTTCCGAGCTCTCAGTATCAGCAGGGTCAGTTTCATGGTCCTCACTTCCAGGGTAACGCCCAGTATCAGGATCAGCACCCTTACTCCGGGAATCAGTTCAGCCAAGATGGATTTCTGCAGCTTCCTGCTAGCCTGCCCCAATCTCAGGGATGTCAGTCTCGTCCTTTAATGGGTTCAGCTTTTGGATTTGGTTCATCATCTATGCAACATCCGGGGTCAACTCCTTACATGCCTACTGGTGCTTTTCCACAGAATCAGAATTCTCCAACCAGTCAGTTTAATCATTTGCCAGCTCCAGCACCTGGGTCAGCTCAGCCGTCTTTCTTACAATCAGCCAGTTTTGAGCCTTCTTCAACCGCTGTTTCCTCTATTCCTCAGCTTCCAGGGATGACCCCAGAGGTGATCGCGTTCTTAAAACAGATGCAACAGCAAATTGACAATCCAAGGCAAGTAGAGCCTCTCCCTTATAAGTTCAAAATGCCCAAAATACAATTTGATGGCTCGACATGTCCGAAAACTCATGTGGACACATACGTGATGACTATGGGGGCAATGGGTTGTACTCCCGAGTTTATGGCTCAGCACTTTCATCTCACACTCAAAAGACCTGCTTTGACATGGTTTCTAACTCTTAAGCCAGAAGCTCGATCTACTTGGAGTCAGACCACTGAGGCCTTTCTTGAAAAGTACCGTGGAAATCTTGAATGGCGTACAACTAGGGACGACTTGGTCGGTACAATCCAAAAGAGTGATGAGTCCATTACCGATTTCTACAAGCATTGGAATTCCAAATTGAATGAGCTGTCCGAGCCAATCCCGTTGCAAGATCAGAAGGACATCTTTTTGTCATGTGTGAAGCCAGCTCTTCGTGAAGCCATAGGTACTGGATGGTATCCCGATTTAAGGGAGATGGTAGGCATGGGAGCTCGCAGCGAGAATCGACTCTTCAACCTTACCCCGGAAGCAAAGGCCGACAATGTTAGTGGTTATCGTTCCAAGATGGTCAACCCAGTTCCCACGGCCCCAAAAGACAATAGTATCAACAACCTTCAGAGGGGAAGCCCTGGCCCAAGCAGTGGGAAATTTCAACCTCGTCAGCCACGGAAGTTTGACGATCTTGGCATGACTACGGATGAAGCATTTAACGGTCTGGTTAAGATGGGGATGGTCCAGCCCCTTGATAATTACCGCCCTATGCATCATAACCCAAAGCTAGATACAAGCAAATACTGCTGCTACCATCAATTCCCTGGTCATACAACCATCGATTGCATTCCCCTGAAGATGCTCATTCAGAAGCTTGTTGATGAGGGTATGATTGAGAAAGCTCGCCCCGATGTAGTTACCAATCTCCTTCCATGATTTCAAGGGTCTCCCATCTAAATACGGCGAAGTCAATCAGTCAGCGTCGTAGGTTCTAGAATGTCTTTTACATTGTCATGAGTCTGTCAAAGTCCATGTTATGAGTTTACAGTAATAAAAATCTTCATTTCTTTTCTTGCTAGACTCGAGACATCACTTGCACACCCACGTTACACTTAATTGAAATGGTCTTTTTCTACATGATCACTTGTGCTGCTCAATCACTAATGCATTGAAATGACTAATGTTTAAATTGATTGGAGTGAGAAAATCGAATGATATCTTTCTCATCGTAAGAGGTCATGATATCCTAAATCACCCGATAGCCGATCGAAGCCCTGAAACCCAGCCGCAAGTTCCTACCGGATAGCATTTTCATTTCAATATCTTCAAGAGATAAGTCAAATTAATGCTTTGTTGCTTGCTTAAATCAGAGCCAAATCCATCTCGGTTCAAAAGATCATCAATCAAAGATTGTGCAAATTCAAACCAATTCATTCGACACTTCATGTGAGCATATTTCATTTCGCCTCCACAAATACTTGCCGTGGATGTCCCATTGGGGCTCCGCATCCGTGTCTTTCATTGACACTCCAGGAGGACATGTCTTTCAATTCTCCAAATCCTCAAAACCCTCAAAGGTCCTCAGATCCCCGAATTTCAACATTCATTCTCTTTCAATCGGGATAAGCCCGAACTACGGCGACCTGAGCTCCTCCCAAGGAGGGGAACGTAGGCAACCACAACTGGTCCGGTCGAAATCACAAACAAATCTCAGAAAATCCAGTCTCCTCAAGGGCCGTCCCTATACACAGATCCTTCGTTCCACCTTTCCAAGTATGATTCTCGATATCATTGGGCTTTCTCCTCGTGATTAATCAAAATATTTGTTCGTATCTGGGATAGTGATTGAATAACCCGAACATCAATAAAGGGTTCTAAGCAGCCTTGTGATCATCACGAATAAGAAAAGTTTTCAAATGTCTCGACAAGTCTTCTTTTTCTCCATCATAGGAAAATAGAGCCAAACACTATTTTTCTGTCAGCAGGGGCTTCCATATACTTTTCCACTCCTTGTGACGCTTATACTCTCCCAATAGAGTCAAACCCAAAAGCGAGTGTGTCATAGAATTGGGATCCATTCCCACCCTCGAAAAATGTGCCCATGCACGTAAGCATTTCTAAGTCTTGTCAAATGACTGATTGACTATATTTTCAAATAATAGGTTGCCTCCTCGGCCACAAGGTGATTCTGTCTGCAATAGAGTTGCATTGTATCTTCAAATTGGGGCTTCGCCATGGTCACTTCATCAAGAACTGGGGCTTCACCTAGACATCTCTTCAAAGACAGGGCTTTCTCTGCTGCTTGCCGTCTCAGGCGCGTGATACACCTTTGTTCTCATCAGCAACAAACCAATCTGCTGTAATCTGCACTCCAGGGAGCATCCCCAACTTGCCCAGGCTGCATCATATCATCCATACATTCCTCAAATCATCACTCATAAATTTCCCCCACCTCATGGGAGAGGGTCCACCCCATTCATCATCATATACACAGTCATCCCAGACATAATCTACCATTTTGCTACAGACATATCAACTCGTCGAGACGTGCAAAATCCTCACTTCTTTTCCATCCCCAACTGAGATGGACTCGTGCAATAAAGTTTAACAGTGCTTAAAGCTAGTAATAACTATGTCCAATAAAATGCAAAGTGCCTTGAGTGTTGTGTTTCCCCCCCTCCCACAGGGTACAATAATCAAGTGATCATAATTTGATCGTGAGGACTGCTCCTCGAATCACAATCTTGGACAAAGATTTCAAATCCTGCAGGTGGCATCCCCCGCCTTTATCATCTTAATCAGGCCCGTCATCTTCGGACTCATCAACATCATCTGAAAGAGCCTTAGTTGCCTCAGTCTCCAAGCAATGCTTGTCAAAAAAGAGCTTCAGCTGCCTCAATATCCAAGGAACAATGCTCACGGTCTTGGCAACCTCAAGCTTGTTCTCATCGATGAATCATCATCGAAATCATCGGGTCCACCCCTCTTGTCGAAAATCATCGGGTCCATCCCTTGAGTCAAAGAATCTTTGGGTCCGCCCCTGCTTGTCAAAATCCTCGAGATTAAGGTACCATTCATCATCGGCAACGGTGGCCTAAGACCCTGGCGACCACAATTATCAACAAGAAGTAGCCCGAGTCCTCCGGCGGCTACAACCCTCCACAATCATTAGCCAGTAGCATCGGTCCCTCTCGGCGGCTACGGTGAGAACACGGCAGGTATGAAAGCATATCTCGAGTCAATTACTTTGCTAGAAGCATTAATCCCCATTCTCGGGTTTTAGATGCCTTCAAATAATCTCGTTCTCGAGTAGTGATACCTTGAATGATCTTTGTCGGGTTTAGATGCCTTCAAATAATCTCATTTTTCAAATAATTTCGTTTCTTAGGTAGTGATACCTTCAAATGATCTCGTTCAGGTCAAGAAACCTTCAAATGATCCCTTTCGAGGTCAAGAGACCTTGAATGATCTCGTTCGAGGTCAAGAGACCTTGAATGATTCCTTTCGGGTCAAGAGACCTTGAATGATCTCATTCGAGGTCAAGAAACCTTCAAATAATCCCTTTCGGGTCAAGAGACCTTGAATGATCTCGTTCAGGTCAAGAGGCCTTCAAATGATTCCTTTAAGGTCAAGAGACCTTCAAATGATCTCGTTCAGGTCAAGAGACCTTCAAATGATTCCTTCTAGGTCAAGAGACCTTCAAATAATCTCGTTCAGGTCAAGAGACCTTCAAATGATCCCTTTCAGGGTCAAGAGACCTTGAAATGATCCACTTTAAGGTCAAGAGACCTTCAAATGATCTCGTCCAGGTCAAGAGACCTTCAAATGATCCCTTTCAGGTCAAGAGACCTTCAAATGATCCCCTTCAAGTCAAGAGACCTTCAAATGATCTCGTTAAGGTCAAGAAACCTTCAAATGATCCCTTTCAGGTCAAGAGACCCTCAAATGATCTCGTTCAGGTCAAGAGACCTTTAAATGATTCGAGTCAAGAGACCTTCAAATGATCCCTTTCGAGGTCGAGACCTTGAATGATCTCGTTCGAGGTCAAGAGACCTTGAATGATCCCGTTCAGGTCGAGAGACCTTCAAATGATCTCGTTCAGGTCAAGAGACCTTCAAATGATCTTGTTCAGGTCAAGAAACCTTCAAATGATCCCTTTCAGGTCAAGAGACCTTCAAATGATCTCGTTCAGGTCACGAGACCTTCAAATGATTCCTTTCAGGCAAGAGACCTTCAAATGATCTCATTCAGGTCAATAAACCTTCAAATGATCCCTTTCAGGTCAAGAGACCTTCAAATGATCTCGTTCAGGTCAAGAGACCTTCAAATGATTCCTTTCAGGTCAAGAGACCTTCAAATGATCTCGTTCAGGTCAAGATACCTTCAAATGATTCCTTCCAGGTCAAGAGACCTTCAAATAATCTCGTTCAGGTCAAGAGACCATCAAATGATCCCTTTGAGGTCAAGAGACCTTCAAATGATCTCGTTCAGGTCAAGAGACATTCAAATGATCTCGCTCATGTCAAGACACCTTCAAATAGTTTCCACTATGTCCAGACTCCTTCAATCAGTTTCCTTCGAACTACGACTGGCTTGATTCCCTCCTAGGGATACGTAAGAATCCTTTCTCCAAAGGTCCAGCCATCCGATCTCACCAGATCATTGTCCAACCATCCGATCTCACGGATCATTGTCGACCAGATACCATCCAGATCTCACGAGATCATTTGTCTAGCCATTAAAATGCCATATCCCCAATCCAGCTCATTGGGATTGGGTCTTATTTTATCGACAACCTCGCTTCTTCCATAAGTGACGTTACCCAGGGGATGCTGTAAGTACGCTAATCCAATTCGCGACCACTTTTAGGTGCATTTTAATATGATAAAATTGCACTAGGGACGTTTGGTAAATTTCCGGTCACAATTGCAGAGAACTTTCGGGAGCTTTTTATAAGTTTCTCGCTAAGAAAGGACCTACAAGGAATTATTGGCTTTGGACCTTTAAGGAATTAGCTCGGAACATCCCAGAACCGGTTGTTGGCACCCAGCGGTTATTGCCTTGTTGTGTCACGCGACGCCCGAAGCCACGGAAAGTTGATGCGGGGACGTCTTGCGTGAGCTGGTCCATCATTTGCGGCTATAAATAGAGCCCTCTGCCTCTCATTTCGGGATCCTTTTCTAGCACCCTAAAGTCACTCTGCGCAAATTCGCACCGAGAACTTCTCTCTCTCCTCCTTCAGCCTTTGATATACCTGCTTGCACCAATCGGCCCCAATTCAACCTCCGTCTCATCCAATTCACCCACTTACCTTCATCTGACCCATACCAGCGAAGATCGAGGACTAGCACTCCATCGTGCTCAACTCCATCTCCTGTAGTTGATTCGAAGGCCAATACATCCTAACTTGGTGTATTGGTGGTGGATCTGATAACGATTCCCTCGTCCCTCTCTCTCTCATTTGCTTGCTCCTTGCACAATTACTGTTCATCCACCTGATAATTGAGCTCCATCCGCTTTAATTATCAGGTGGCAACTGTCATCTCTCTGTTTAATTTGCTTGGTTTGGTATAATTGATGTTCATGGTTTAATTGGATCATATTTTGTGGCTTGATTGCCGAGTGTGGATCTCCCATATCCACACCCCTTTGGTCAATCCTTTGTTGATTCGTAGTCATACGAGATTAAATTAGAGTCTATGAGCTTAAATTAAATCATATTGAAGAGATTAAAGGGAAAACCAATTCACTTTCCATGTCCGTCGTGGAACATAAGGAAAAACCAACCACATCCAATCAAACCGCTGATCCTTCCATATCAACCTCATCACTCATCGAAATGGATGATGATGATTTTGCCATGTTTGTGAAAAGATTTCAAAAATTTAGAAAATTCTCAACACCTTTCACAAAATCATTTTCTAAAGGCAAACCTCCAGCAACTTTTTCCAAGGCTGCTGATACAAAGAAAAAGAGTGATCTAGTTTGCTACAACTGTAGAAAACCTGGCCACTTTGCATCTATGTGTCCACAACCTAAATATGAATACATGAAAAAGAAAACCTCTCCTGTGAAATTTTCTCGTCGCAAGGGAATGGTTGCTGAGGAGGAAGAGAATTCTAAGGAATTAGCAATTTGGATTAAAACAGACTCTGATGATGGAAGTGATGAAGAAACCGAAGCGGTTAATCTCTTCTTAGTTGCAGATGCTTCCGATGAGTCAGATACTGAGTCAATCGAGTCGCTAGATATGGCGGTTGAAGAGGTTTCTATGAAAATTCCAAATTTTAAATTGGATGGTGATATCAAACTTACTCCTAGCATTAAGATAGGAAATTGTTCGTATTCACGTCCTATTTTTTCTACAAATGCTCCACCTTTAAAAATAATTCCAAAGAAGAAAATCTTGAAAAAGGTGGTGGAAGAAGTTTCTCCCATGGAACATGAAAGGATGTTCAAGGAAGCAAAAAAGATGATCCAAAAATTCTCTAATGTTAAGAAAGCTTTAGGATTAGCTCATGATGAACTTTCTCAGTATAAGGCGGAGAAAACTGTGATGAGGTCTAAAATTTCCAATCTTAAGGACCAAATCAAAAAGTATGTCTCCCTCTTGGCTAAACCGCATCCTAGAAACTAAGGTTGCTGCACTTCCAACTTAGGAATGATGATCGGGTCACTCGAATCAACGATCTCCAAAAGATTATTGATGGGTGGCTCAGTCACATGAGTCACCTTGGATCAAATCATAGATTCCCCAAACGACCAGAGTGTTAAAGAAGGTGCAGGATTTGAAACGGTGAAAAGGAGAAGTGTGCATCTGTTGTGAAAAGGATGAGGAAATTTTAAAACTAAATAAAGAAATTCTTAAGGGGAAGCGTGCGATTCTAAGGGTAAAGGATAGCTTAATTTCAATTATGTCTACCCAAAGAAATAGTTTGGGAAAAACTCTCGAGATGAGAGGAAAGGATTACGAGTGAAGATACGAGAGGAGATGTCTTATGGAGTTGACCGCACCTCTACTCCAGCCGCTTACGGTGGAATAGGTGGTCTTGCCAAGCTGCAAGGTGCTTGCCTTTTGCTTCTTCGACCGCACCTCTTGCCTTCAAAAGCAGAAGAGCGTTCCTAGAAAACCCGCGGTCAAACCAAAGACGGACTACATTTGTCAAAGCTGAAACCGATGTTCCCAAACCGCATGTAACTCCTAAGAAAAGCAAGGAATTAGTAAAATCTCATGTTGCTAATAGCTTTCATAGATGCTCTGTGTGTGATTATTTAGGTCACAAGGCTGCAGAATGCCTTTTGCGGTTCACACCCAATGCCGAAGAGTAAACCTCCTTACATCAAACGGTGTGTAGGTCGTGAATGGTTGCTAACCTCGGGACCCCGAGGAATAAAGGGGACCTCATTCTTAATGTTTACATTTCGGGTCCTGCAGCAATGGCTAGTCGGCTCGAGGATAATGATTGGTATCTTGACGGTGTTGCTCAAGACATATATTTGGAGATAGATTATTACTTGAAGATGTCATTGAAGCAAAAGTGAGTCCAAGTACGTAACCTTTGGTGACAACAACAAAGGAAGAACCGTTGGGTATGGTGTGAAAAGATTTCAAAAAATTTAGAAAATTCTCAACACCTTTCACAAAATCATTTTCTAAAGACGAAACCTCCGGCAAACAACTTGTGTAAGCCCAATTTAATTAAATTGAATCAAAACTTGAGTTCGGATCGGGGTACTCACAGTTGGTTGCACAAGGATATAGGCAAGAAGAAGGAATTGATTATGATGAAACCTTAGCTCCAATTGCTAGATTGGAAATTATCGAGAATCTTCTTAGCTACGCCTCTTTGAAGCATTTCAAGTTATATCAAATGGACGTGAAGAGTGTTTTCCTCAGTGAAGCTATGAGGCTAGTGTATGTTGCCCAGACCACACTGGATTTGAAGACTCCAAATTTCCCGATCATGTCTACAAAACTTCGAGAAGGCTTTGTATGGACTTAATCGAAGCTCGAGGGCATGGTATGAGACTCTTTCTAAATTTTTACTAGAAAAAGGATTTAAAGGTGGTAAAATCGATACAACTCTTTTTATAGCCAAATATAATGATCATACTTTACTTGTTCAAATATATGTCAATGATATTATTTTTGGCTCTACTAATGAGTTACTTTGTAAGCGTTTCGAAAAGCTTATGAAAAGCAAATTTGAGATGAGCATGATGGGAGAGTTAACACATTCTTCCTCGGGCTTCAAATCAAGCAATGCGAAGAAGGTATTTTCCTCGGCTGACCAAATACACCCAAGGAGTTGATAAAGAAGTTTGGATTAGAAAATGCTAAAGCATATGATACTCACATGGCCACCGGCAATAAGATAGATAAGGATCTAAAAGGTAAGAAGGTTGATCAAACCTTATATCGAGGTATGATACGCTCATTACTTTATTTAACTATTAGTAGGCCCGATATCATGTTTAGTGTATGTACAACTAACGCTCCATCAGCGAGATCCTAGAGGAGCACATTTAATTGCGGTCGAGCCTATAATCCCATTATTTATGCGGAACCACTAACCTTGGACTTTGGTATTCCAAAGATTCTAACTTCGATCTCGTAGGTTATTCGGATACGGGTCATTATGCGGCTTGCATAATTGAAACCCGAGGAAAAGCACTAGTAGGACTTGTCATTTCCTCGGGGATAGACTAGTTGCTTGGGCGTGAGAAGCAAGCTTCGGTTCGGTGTCGACCGCGGCGAGTATATTGGCGATGGAAGTTGTTCTTTGTCAAATCCTTTGGATGAAGCATCGGTTGGTGGACTATGGAATTGAAGAGGAAATTGCCCTATCATGTGTGACAACACCTCGGCAATTTCGGTCTCCTACAACCTGTCATGCATTCAGACCAAGCATATAGATATCAAGTATCATTTTCTCAAAGACCATGTGAAAAAGAGGAATATCCATTTAGAGTATGTGGGGACGACAACCAAATTGCGATATCCTCACTTTGAAGCTCTGGACTCAAGAGAGGTTTTCTTTCCTCGGAGGAGAAATGAGTATGCTTGAATTTAAATGATTCCATACTTTTTATTTGCTAACTTGTATGTTGAGTATAGGTTGATGTTCTGTTGAGACCTCCCATGTTGGAAACCGCGTGCATCAAACCGCTAGCCGACAACCGCTGCGACAACCGGCCTTCTATGTTGAAGCCGCTTAACTGTGCGGCTTGGCCAGCTTTATCTAGCTAGCGTTTCAACTTAGAGTAATCTCTGTCTATCTTTTCTTTATTTAAAAAAAATTGTTCAAATTCCTTTATTTTATTTTTAGTCCTTATTTTGATATAAGGGTATTTTCAAATGATTTCCCACGTTATTTCAAAATTTAAATGCATTTTAATGCAAAGGGGACATGAGCATTAAAAACCGCTCATCGTGGCCCGGGCCATAGGGTACGGTGCGAGGAAGGTGAAGAGATTGCTGACATTTGATAATTTCAATCATTTCATTAAAAATCAAGCGCCCTTTGCCCCCTTCACCTATATAAACCTTGTTTGATGAAATTATCTACTTTTTCTTGCCAAACCTCTTGGCACACGTACTCTCTTCTACCCGACTCTTTCTCTCTCTACTTCTCTCTAAAACCAACCATTTTTCAAAACCCTTGAACTAAAATGTCTACCTCAAAGACAACGAGCTTGGCGAAGTGACTAGGGCACCCAAGAAACCAATCATTGACATGGTAGCAATTTCTAACCCTAACTCCTTCAATATCTAGAATGCACTTGCACCATGGATGAACGAGAAGCATTCGTATTCAGCTGTTCTTCATTTTTGACGATTTTGTTCTTGTTTGTTAATCATTTTTGTTGATTCTTGTTGGGTTTTGTTCGGTTCTTGCATAGATTCAATATATGTTATTTATTTCATGATCCATTACATGATTTGGGCACCGCATTTTGAGTTTTTCAGTTTATGTACTTCGAAAAACCCACTTCGTGTTCTTGGTGTTTCTTGATGATTCTGGGTAAAGGATGAATTTTTATTGTTATATTAATGTTATTCTACCCAATGTGATCATTTGATATCTTTTTGCTCATTTTGGTTAAGTTTTTGATTCTCTCTGTTCTTGGTGTTCATGAGCTGTTCATACGTGTTCTTCATGAAATTCATATGACTTTATGGAAATTTCTTATGTTTTGGTTTCTTTGATTCTTGAATAGTGTTTTCAATACTTAGAAATTTTTTCAAGAAAATTTTTGGAATTTACTTCACACCTTGAACCGCTTCCTTTCAAAACCGCATGCTACTCATGTTTGAAACCGCGTTCTTAAACCGCTTATGTTTATATGTTTCAAACCGCATGCTCCTTTTTAAAAGCTAAACCGCATGTTGGAACCGCCTTTCAAATTCTTTTGAAACGCATCTTTGTTTAAATTCCTTTTCTTAGCTTTTGAGATTTTACTTAGTATATATCTTTGGACACCATAACCTTCCCCTCCAAAACACTGCTTGCATGTGTGGGATAAGTTTGGATTACAATGCCACGTACTAGTAATTTTGTTCTCAAATCCTCATTCTTTTCAGTATTCATAGTTCACTTGGGGTTTGAAATTCTTCATTTTCAAAACCGCACCATTGCTAAACCGCATGGGTGCTCAAACTGCTTGTGAACTATGAATACAAAAATGGATCTAACACTTAATGTTTTTACTTTGTAGGATCCTAACACTTTCCTGCACCGGTACAGGAAGTTAATGAGAATGAGCTTAGGAATGATGCCTTGGGAAGAGGAGCTGCGAGAAAAAATGAGTATATGGGATTAACCCCTCTTCACGAAGCAGAACTTCAAGTCATCCCGTCCTTCGTGGACCGGTTCTGCGACTAGCTGTGCATGTGAAGTGGAGGTACAATTAGAAGAAAGGCCCCGAAGTTTCTTGCCTCACTTGTTGTAGAAGGCCTCGAAGCTCTGTCTATTGATTATATAGACATCGGGGAGACTACTACCAATTTCAGGAGTTCCTCAGCTCTACTGAATACGTGGATCAAGTCATCCAAGAATCTTCTTGCTGCGGTGCAAACCGCCAGGCCCGAATCCGTGGTTGGTCGAGTTTAAGAAGATCCCAGGAAAGGCTTTGGTGAGTGATGAGCCACCTGGGGATATTTAGTTGGGAAGTCGATCTGTGGCAAGGCGGGAACCACAATAACTTTACATCCAGCAATGGATGCTATTGTTTCGGCTATCTTCATAAAATCAAGGCTGCTATATTTGCGGCGCCAGCGAGATATTATTCGGGAGATATGTGACGGTGTGGACACTTATCGGTTCAAGAGGAAAAGAGAAGGAGCAAAGATGGAGACCTTTTTGTTGAATCCTAACCGCTCTCTTCTTGGACTTTTTGATCATCTTGAAGACATTCGAGTGAAGAATCTGAGTTGATGATTGATTTTGGAAGCGAAGAATCATTGGGACTCTTAGTATACGCAATTTCGGAGGTATGCTAATGGAGATGCCTTGTACAAATCCCTCTATGATCTTGAGAATAATCCAAAGAAAAGAGTGTTAATACAAACCGTGAGTCCACTGAAACCAGCACCTCAGCGGTCGGGAAACTGTGAAGAGGGACCCCAGGAAAGGCCAAAGGTCCAAGGTGAAACACTGCAAAGAAAGAAACACACACAAAAAGCCCTCCCTCGCTTCCCAAACCGACAGCAGTGATGATCTTCGGGACTAGCAAATCCAACAAAAGAAGGAACCACTTACCTTAATTGATGAAGAAGATGAAGAAGAAAGTGAAGACCCAAATATTCTAAATTTGGTTGCTAGAGCTAAGAAGGCTAAGGGAGACATTGTTGGCTTGACGGTTGAGTTGAGCGGATGAGATTTTATCAAGAAAAGATTGATAGATTAGCCCGAGAGGCAAGAGGAAATACGAAATGCCAAAGGGAAAGTCAACCGCCGATGCCAACCGCCTCCCAACCCGAATCGCAACCCTGAAGCTCAACCGCCTCCGTCCTCAAATCATTCCCCAAGTCAATCCCCGAGTCAATCCCGAAACAAATCTCCTGTGATCTCCTTCCAAATCCAAATCCAAATCCAAATCTCCTTCTCCATGCTGGCTTGATGCACCCATTCTAGGGGAGGCCTTGAAGAAGAGGAGGAAAATGCACTTGAAGAACTCCGGGGAGAAAGGCGAGCAGTTGAACCCTCTCCCACTTCTCCTTCCTCCTCTTAACAGAAACTCACATTCACCCCCAACTAACCCACTTTCACCTTTATCCTCCCTATCCAGCATCTCATTCCCAAACATTCTCACTCCATAGAATTCCCGACACTTTCAGACCGAGCTCCTCCCTGCACTCAAATACTGCAGGCCTTGGACCTCCAAACCCTCTGCTTTGGTCGTACACTTTCCCCAGATCGCGTTGGGGAAGATCAGTCTCCTGCGCATCTCCTGGCAACTCGAGCCGCTCCGTATCCCATTCTCGCGCGAATCTCCGACTCCTCGAAACTTCGCCCTAAGACAAAGAACCCCTCCTTCCTTTCACACTACCCTGACACATTCACCCTCCAAAAGCCCCTCCTCAAGCTCCAAGCCGCTCCTACCAAGTCACCTCCTAATCCCTTCATTCAACCTGAAAGTACCCATTTCCAACTACCTCCTACATTCCAAATCGCTTCCGCCTCAGCCCAGCCCTCCATGCAAGATACTCCCGAATCCTTGAGCCCTTAACCTAATCCAAATCCAACTTGTCCTCGCTAAGCAAGGCCATGTCATAAAGCTAACCGCTTGAATGACCTCCTTGAAGCCTCAAATGCCTTCTATCTCGCGAGTCAATGGCAGCCTCCTTGGCAAGGTGGATTCTCGAAACCCGTAAAGATGGCCAATCTTAAATCTCTTTGCTTGATGCCGTTAAGGGGAGAGACCCATGCCCGAGCCGCACCGCCGTTGCATCCGCCCTCGGCCAGCATCGGTGATGAAAGCAAAACTATCGTAAGCATTCTTTGAAAACCGGCCGGCTATGCTTTAACGCATTCGAGAAATCTCTTGAAGATGCGGTATGATAAAAGCATGGGTGATAAAGCCTCTCTTCTTGAGCTAAACAATATTCTCGAGGAACTGAGCTTGTGAGGATATTTGTAAAGCCATTGAGAAAGATCTCACTTTCTTTGAAAAATGAATTCCTTGATATGGCGGCGCAACATCGTCAGGATCGTAACCTGACCTCGGATCTCACGCAAATCCTTGAATTCATGAAAACCGGTTAGACTTTCTGGAAGAAGATGGATTTGCGCCAGGGGCAATCAGTTGTAAATCTAGGGATTATCATGAGCGATAGCATTAAAGGCTAAAATCAATGCGCTCGATGATGAGGTTAATGACCGCTTGGACAACCTCGAGGAAGACTAGATTTAATTCGGACTTTACTTTCAGCGATCTTTGAGTTAAAAATCCTCCTTGAATGTATACGTGGATCTTGAACCCATGCAAGAAGCCATTGCGAGTCAAGCACTTGTTTGTTCAGAAGAAATCCATCTGATGCTTCAACTCTCTCTCTGCTCCTCCGTCCATTAATGCGGTTGGATGAATCACGATTGAAAAATTTGGTTGAAAATGCCCAGCGGTGTGGGTGCCCAGCAGTTAAACATGACGCCCGCTCTGTAAATGCATTAAAAAATTACGTGTAGAAACTACTGCAACAATTGCAGGAACCGTGAAGAAGTTAGGAGAATGAGGAAAACGATGGCTCCGAATCAATGTCTCTTCTTTGGACCGCGTGGAGGCTGAAGCGTAAGTGTCTGAGATTGTCGTCGACATTGAGCGCTTCTTTCACTTGTAACTTCTTTTGCTTAACTTTATCCTTTTGCCTTTTAGACCCACATTCTCATTGTATTTCATTTTGGTCTAACTTATTTTGTTGCTTTTTTTTTGTAACCCTTTAATTTTCCTTCATTACCTTGTAAGCTATGGCAACCGCTTGAGGTATTAATGGAGGTAATTGCATCATGGTTCAAAAACTTTGTTAAATATCAATTTGCTTGTTTGTAGAGCAATGAAACCTCTTATAGTTTTAAACCTCATTCAAATATTTTCTAACTTAAAATCATTCTTTTGAAATGAAGTTTAAACATTCGATTTAAAGCGCACTTCACTCTTGCTCTCATATTTTTCAAGTGCCTTTGAATGCATTTTACATGCTTTTCAGATTGTAAGTTTTCAATCTTTCATTAGTATAGAAATCTATAGAGCCCAAGTTAGTGTGTCACATTGACTTGGGGCGCTGACTTACCGTGTTTTATTCTTATGGACATATTTTACCAAATACGTGTTTTCTTTTCTTTGTAGTAGGTAATGGCAATCAATCGAATAGGGAGATTGTTTGGGTGTGCATATTTTGACCCTCGCAGATTAGCTTAAGATTTGATTGATACCGTAACCTCCTCTGTATTTTAAGGACTTTAGGCCCTTATGTAATGAAGCTTAGACTTTAATTTTTTAGCTAAGTCCATTTTTATAGAATAGGATAAATTGAAGCTTGAAATGCGACCACAAGACTCATTGGATATGAGGATGCGGTTCAAATGTTTCGAGCCAGCCTTGACAAAACCACTTAGGAACCGCTCCATGGAACTACTTGGTGGAATCACATGCGAAACCACCTTTGAACTTCGGTGCAAATTCAAAGTTAGTGAACCGGCTCCAATCTGGCTTACCGCATTGTGATTCCGACATCTTGGCCGTATTTGATGTATCCTCCATTGGTGAAGCAGCTTATATCTAGAAGCAGCTTCTCACTCGGACCGCTCCTAATGATTGAAGACTTGAAGTGATCCACGTTTGTAGTTGGAATCCACGTCAATGATATCAAATGTCGGCCACCGTATCTTGTGCGCGTGACTCGATGTCGGAAGAGAAGATGCGGGATCTTGAAAAGGTGAAAAGATGTCCTAACTACCTTATTTTAAATTTGGAGCACATTCGGATTTACTAACCATATTTCTTTGTACCCGGACAAAAGTGGTTATCTGTGGACCGATGGGAAAGCGTCGATGCGGTCGCTGCGGCAGTGTGTCCAACGGCGAGTATCCTTGATGCTTGGGTATAAATACCCCGATCTTCACCGTTTGAAGATTTCATGAGAAATTGATTTCTTTGTGAGTTCGTACGAAGTTGAAGTTACGCCCCGAAAATTTCCGAGTCCTTTGAATCTTCATCTTCAGCTTCAAGAAATTTATCGGCCGGAAATCGAAGCCTTATACACATCGGAATCATTGTGCTCTACATGCCGAAGATCACAAGAGCCTTGATCTTGTTGTAAGCGCCTCGCTTGTTTAATCACGCCGATTATTCATTTGAGGAATACTGTTTGGTTATAGTGCTAAGATTCGATCTTCATGAGAATAGATTTTTGATGCGAGTTTGAATGTACTTTGCCCAAGCTTGTAATCTCTCGTACTCGATATAAAATCTAACTCTTAGAAAATCCAAGACTAACCATCTTTGGTAGTGGACGTAAATCGTTTATCGATTAGAACCAGCTCCAAATATTGTGTTGCCTTATATTCTACCACGCATTTATTATTTCTTGTGTTTATTAACGCTATCTATCTTTTTCTCTGTTTGATCTTACTTGCACCTAGATTATCCATCATTGAGAATTGTGTTTGGAGTTAACTTTGTCACAAACTCTCACATTTTGTTTGCGTAAACCGCACTTTTCAGCTATGCTTGCCTTTATAAACTGCCCTTCTACAAAGCGCACTCGAAAACACGCTTTGTAATACTTCTAAATATTCCGTTGTGCATTTTGACAACTCTACTTGCAGTTTCTCATTAAGCTGTAAGAGGTTTCCTTGTATCAAGAGGTAAAGTTTTTAAAAGAGGTCGAAAAATTTGTAATGCAGTATTATTCACCCCTCCCCTCTATTGTGTTTTCTACCCTTGGTTGCCACCTTTGGGACCAACAAAGCTCTCTAATCAAAATCTTTGTTGATTTCGTAACATCTTTTAAGCACAATTGTCATTCGCTTCACAAACCCCCTTCTTTTATTTATTTTTTCAATTTTTTTTTTGAAATTGCAGCTCCGGATGTGATAGCATTTCATTTGCACATAAACTGAACCTCTTATTTTATTTTATTTTCAGAACCAGCTCGTTGGGTCAGCTAATCACAGCTCCTTTGTCATCGGTGCTTGGTAAGTACTTTGTTGCTTATAATTTGTAAAATGTGCTTCCCTTTTTTTTTGGAGACTACTAGCAGGTTGACCAAGTGTAACATTCTTGTTGAACAATGCCAATTTATCATTTGTTCGCCCATCAACTTCTTCGCATCAACCAAAATCTTCGACGGAGCTCAACGTAACTTGCCTAATGAAAATGAAGGTCGTTGGTGTAGCTTGAAAAGCAGATGTTGACCGACGTCATTGATTCTTTAATCTTTGGTGGAGCTCGACACAACTTGCTCGTAGACCGACACATATGGTGGTCCTGATTGTAGATGAAGGCTATGGTGGAGCTCGAAAAGCAGCTGTTGACCTGTTGACCGACGCCTTTGGTTTTTTTAACATTTAGTGGAGCTCAACACGTTCTGCTCGTAGATCAACACCTATGGTGGACCTGATTGTAGATGAAGGCCATGATGGAGCTCGAAAAGTAGCTACCGACCGACGCCTTTGCTTTTCTATCCTTTGGTGGAGCTCAACACGTCCTGCTCGTAGACTGACACCTATGGTGGACCTGATTGTAGATGAAGGCCATGGTAGAGCTCGAAAAGCAGTTGTTGACCAACACCTTCTGTGAATCTTAACGTCTCAAGAAACACACAAAAAAAAACACCCATATGCATCTTTTTTTGTATATATATATATATATATATATATATATATATATATATATATATATATATATATATATATATATATATATATATATATATATATATATTTACTATTATGGAAGTAACACATTTTTTTTAGGACAAGATGGTGTTTTTAAGAAGACTACGATTGCTAATCGACCTACTTGGTGATCTTGGATAGTAAAGATGTTAGCATCGCAGATGGAACTTAACTCATGGCACGTACGCCTGCCATTGAGAAAGCTCCTAAGCGATCACAAGGTTTCAACCCCCTAAGCATGCCTAAGTGGTCTACGAATGTGAACCAACCTATGCTTGTAAGAAGAAGATGTTCTCTTTGCGTTCTACCCATCACAACGACCCTTCCAGCCTTTCACAATATCCAACGCTCGGCCAAAGAATCTTAGATGGAGAAACAGGTTAAAGTTTGTACCGAAACAATGTCCACTTCTTCAAAGTCACACTCAATAAGTTGTGGCAGGACCCATCGTCGACATACCGGTACTTTAACCTAGTTCATCATTCAATAGAGCTAAAGTTGTAGCTAGGTTTGCCAGGGCATCCGGAATACAGTTCTTGCTTCTTGGGATGTGCTCTAAAGTTATGCTTTCAAATTTCGTCATCAAGTGAGCAGCATACTTGGCGTATGGTACTAAGTTTTCTTTCTTGACCTCATACTCTTTCATGACTTGATTGACCACCAACTGTGAATCACCATAGACTTCTAAACTGGCAACCTCCAATTCAGTTGCCATTTGGAGGCCGATGATCAATGCTTGGTACTTGGCCACATTGTTTGAGCATTTTTCTTTCAACGCAAAGGCATATGGCAAAACTTGTTTTTGAGGAGATACAAAAACGACACCTCGCCTCCCGCGCCATCCGATCGAGCCGCTCCATCGCAAGAACATCATCCAAGGTGAAAATGTATCTATGTAGAATACTTCTTCGTCGTGGAGTTCGTCGAAATTTCCCAATCGCCAGGTATTGGGTGGTCTGCCAGGAAATCAGCTAGTGCTTGTCCTTTAATTACTACGAGGTAAATATGTGAACTCAAACTCATTGAATAAGATTGACCACCTTGCTAAATGTCCCGAAAAACTGTTTTAGGCTGGCCTTTGTGGGTACGCGCATTTAGTGGGTACGGGCACTGGCCTTTTCCCCACTTGCATCTATATCCACTTATTTCTGGTTGTTCACGCGGACAGGACAGAGAGTCTTGTCCATGATCGAGTACGGGTTTAATGGCCTTTGTACACATATAGGCGTACGATCTTAATGGATCTTTGCGCATCAGCATGTAGGGGCTCATATGTTGGCCCTTGAATCCTATCGGGCGTCGCTTGCGCGCATCCACTTTTGCCATTTAGGCTGTGGGAATAACTATGGATTGGCACAATTTTGGGTTTTAACCCTTTCTAATCCATGAGTTCTGCTTAGGTAGCAGGTTGCACGAACTGAGGTGCAATTTCTTTTCATCTTTCTCTTGCCTTTTAGGCTACGAACTACGAGCACGAGCTTAAGAATGCGAGCATGGGCTGCTGACTGTGAGCACGAGCTTCGGAATGCGAGAATGGGCTGCTGACTACAAGCACGAGCTACGGATTGCGAGCATGGGTTGCGGACTGTAAGCATGAGCTTCGGAATGCGAGCGTGGACTGCTGACTGCGAGCACAAGCTACGGATTGTGAGCATGGGCTGCGGACTGCAAGCACGAGCTTCGGAATGTGAGCGTGGGCTACTGACTGCGAGCATGAGCTACGGATTGCGAACATGGGCTGCGGACTGCAAGCACGAGCTTCGGAATGCGAGCATGGGCTGCTGACTGCAAGCACGAGCTTCAGAATGCGGCCAAGGAAGGTTGACTGCGGTCAACGGATTGCAGCCAAGGAATAGTTTTCTTCTTTCGCCGGATCACGAACATGCTTCTTTATTTGTACGAACTGTTCTTTGGCGGAGGGGAAACAATTTTCTGCTTCCGCCGGATTATGAACATGCTTCTTTATTTGCACGAACAAATCTTTGGCGGAGTTTGGTGGAAATATATTAAAACTTGACGAAGTTTTTAACGGCCGTCAGAGATTTTAACGGAGTAGTTAAATGACTAGGCTTGTTGTAGAAGATTGAATGGGCAAGATATTTTTTATTCTGGACCACGTCACGTAGTAGCAGCTCTCTAGGCTTTCAAATTTGTGTGGTTCATACGAAGCTCTTGACTCTTTTGGTTTTTGAAAATTTAAAGGAAAAACTCATTCTCTCTACTCTTACATTTCAATATCCCAGGCTTTATCTTAATTTCTTTTCCCTTTTTTCACTACTTCTCTCTCTACACTTTCCATTTATCTACCCAGCTACCTTTCTTTCTTCCTTTTTCTTCCTCTTCTTCCTCAATTTAATTCAGACCAAGTGAGATTGTGGCGGATTGTGGTGGAGAAAAATAGAGAAAATTGGATCAATCCAGTTCAGGCGGACTGGACTCTTGTTCAGGAATATGGCAAAGTTGTCAAGTTCGTGTGGTAAATATGTGTCCAGATCCTAGTATTCCCTTTCTCCGTCGACAATTCGCCGGCCATGGTAGGGGTTGTTGGAGCTTTATTTGGCAGGACCTGTGGTTATGCGGGGTGGCAAAAGGTTGCATAACTTAGCGCGTCGGCACCTCGGGCAAGAATCTGCAAAACAGCACCGTTAGGGGAGTGCAGGCCGGGTTGCTCCCGTTATAGCACCCTCGGTCGGGCGCTAAGAATCAGAATATGTATATGTATGATTGTAGAGAGAGAGAGAGAGAGAGAGAGTGTTTGTGTAAATGAGGGATTAGAGAAGTCTACCTTTTGCCTTGGAGGGTTATAGTATATACTTGGTGAGGGATAAAGTTGCATATGTTGGCACTTTTATTTTATAGCTGTGTCCCACCGTATATATTTTGTATAACGTGATATACGCATATATTCGACTGTACAGTATGAGACAGTGTATATGCTAGTAATGTATAAATATATACATAAAAGTTGGGTTCTATCAAGACTTTTACTATTTTGATTTTGAAACTTGAAGCATAACTCTCTTCTCTTCGTAATGTCTCTCAGTAGCATTTCTTGCACCGAACCAAAAAGCGTTGGCCGCTCCGACTACTCTTTGTAATAGGTGGCCGCTCTTAATCTCACTCTCTCTCAAGCTACTGTGCAGTCGGTCGAAACACGGTTTCTGCGCTTAGATTTTGATGATAATAGGCAAGTTTTAACTAAACCATGTAACACCCCGGTTGGTTGGTTCGGCTCTTCGGCTTTTGATTCCTGGCTCACCGGATAATCTGGATTCACGATTTTACACATGTGTTTTTTTGTTTTTTTATTTGCATATAGGAAAACTCAAGTTTCAAACTTCTCTTTATTTCAGAAATATTTTCAAAAAGCTATATAAAAAATGTAAGAAAAAATTAAATAAATGAAAGTGTATAAATGAAAAAAGTGCCACGGTAGTACTCCTTTAATTTATTTTACTCAAGCATAAAAATTTGTTTTAGATTTTTTATGGACCGAAAATATTTACAATAAGTTAATTAAAAAATGTTAGAAAAAAACTAAACAAATGAAAGTATATAAAAGTTAAATAAGGGACGGTGCCCTTTTTAAATTTTATTAATAATTGAAAAAAAATTCACAAATGATTGAGACAAACCAAACTCTTGCCTCCCTTTTTATAATCCAAAATTCATGTAGTACATTTTTGATTTCCCTTTACCTCTTTTATTACAATAATTATCTCTCAATTCCAACATGATATATACCAAAAAAAAAACTATAGTGAAACTAAATTAATTACATTTGACTTAAATTAATTCGCTTCCCAGTTGTATTTTCATCATCAAAGTACTCCTGCTTTTACACGAACATCCATCTTTGTATCTCTTTTGTTCTCTTCTTTCCACCTTATTGGAAAAATATCAATTGTGTGTGAAGAAAATTATGTATTTTCTTCTTGAATAAATCGCTTTGTGCGTTTGACAAATATTATTGTCAGGTTCATATTCCACTCCTTGCAATGAATATTGAAATAGTATATCTATATTTTCAATTTGAGATTGGATGAGAAAGATATGATAGCTCAAAGTTGGTGGGTTGAAAAGTGTAAATTTTAAAATTTAAACCACTATTGATGTCCCATGATTCCTAGATTAATGAGGAATTAATAGGAATCATTACTTTATATAATTAGGGGTTACACATTGTGAAATTAAACCCCATAAATACAAGGTAATGAATCACATATTAATACAAGGATTAATTAAGAGTTAATCACATGATTGTTGAAGCTATGGCAACTTTGAGAAAAATCACAACAAATGAAAACAAATTTTTTCATCAATCTTCCTCCTCCCACTTTGCAATTTGTTTATCTTCTTTCTTTGGCCCGCTAGAATTTATCCACGGTGATTTTGTCCAAAGATATTGAGATTCGCCGAAAGATTCTAAAGGTGTGCAATAATAGTCTGTTACAGTGCATTTTATCGCTCGTAAGGCGAACGTGCAAAACAATCTCAAGCAAAACTTGCGGTGAGGGGGCGGATTTGTTTTAACGAGAGTGTGTTACACAAGCACTCGTATGCAACATCAAGAAAACTCCAACATACAAATTTTCTCCTATGGTTTTTCTATTTGGTTATGTTTTATTGTAATTTGTATCATTTAATATATTGTAATTCTTTCTCTCTCTTTGTGATTTTGTAAGATTTTTTCCTAACAATCTTAATACAAATTTCCTATTTGAGAAAGCGATTACAGAATTTGAGAAATCCGGTGGAAGCGGCAGGCATGGGAGAAAAGATAGAAAACGATGGAAGAGACCTTGGATAGAAGAAAAATTTCTAAGCAAGCGTTTTGTGATGACCATCTCGTGGTAAAATTACAATTTTTGATTCGATTCTTAACTCGTTGGATCGAGCTCAAATTTAAGGTGAGAAATTTCTAAACTCATATAAAAAACAATTTGTACGGTGGAGATCAAAATATTTTATGTGGATATGGAAGATAAAAATTTCGGAACGGAACAATTTAGAAAAAAAATTTGATCATATAATGAACTAACGGAAGAATATCAAGGATGTTGCGCAAAGTACGATTGTGTAAAATAGTTGTGGCGACATCACTTTTGCTTGTTTATACAATGGGTGATATATCTTTTATGGTTTATGAGAATTATAGTAAGAAAAATTGAAAGTTCGCATTGAAGGCCCTAAGTTGAGAAAATGGAACGTTGAAAGATGTAGTATTTAACGTTCTTATGGTTCCACAAGAATTATAATAAGAAAAAAATTGAATACCTCGTTGCAATTAAGTTGAAAAGATGAACGTTAAAATATATAATTTTTAACGTTGCATTTTCTTAATATTCATATTGGCCAAAGATGATAGTCTTTATTGAAAGGAGTTGTTAAATTCTATTATTGTCGATAGTGACAAAAGTCATAAAGATAAAAATCGATAGAGATTCTTGAAATAAGTTGTTCAAATTGTATTGTTGTGAACATTGACAAATATTAAAAGAACTAAAACAATATGACATTATTGGAAGAAGTTGTTAAAATCTATTGGGGAATATGTGACTAATGTCATAAAGATAAAAGCAAATAGGACTTATTAAAAAAAGTTGTTAAATCTTATTATTATTGATGATGACAAATGACACAATATATTTTAGAAGGATAACTTTTAAAAGAAATTATTATTATTATGTAAATGAGAGTGTGAATTTCTCTAATTTAGAGTTACTCCAAGATAAGACCTTTGAAGTTTTGGAATAATTAACCTTCAATTATAATTGCATTAAAAAATTTAGGGTTTTATAAATATGGGTCAGATTTTAAGAAATAAATTGTGTTAATTCTTCTATTGAATTAACAATTTATTCTTGTAGAGAATTCTCACAAGTTAGACGAAAGTTATAATTGTTGAAAATTAAATCCAATGTTTGGTAAATGCTAATTAATGGAGACAAATATCTCTAATGGAATGTGGTTGTTTTAACTATATCGGATCACCACTAGTGAGAAGTTAAAAAAAAATTGTTCGCCTCGACTTTAAGTGACGGCAACAAAAGATGTTCTACTTGACCATCTTAAACTTAGAGATGTTTCTTATGTAAGATCCTGCAAAATTTGGTGAAAATATGATAGATGTTCGAGCCGTGAGTGCTTTGACAGAAGCATGCGAATTTTCTTTATCGAAACTAGATACTTAATGAATTGTTGGATTCATTATAAAGCATTATATAATATGCAAGAAAATGGCAATAGATTTGTAGAGTCGTTGGGCTATAAAAATAAAATCGAGAATGCGGGATCTGGTAATGAAAATCATAAATGCTTGGCTTCCTTGATTTTTAAAATAGTGGACTCCGTAGATCGTAAAAAACTATCATATGTAATAATTGAAAATAGTCTTACATGAAAACCATGTTGTTGAATGTATGGTGTTGAGTAGAAATTCTCCCAGCATTAACAATAATTGAGAAATTGCTACCACTTGAAGATATTTTAAAATAACCTGAAACATAAATGAATAGAATTGAAGGGGAAAATTGCATTTTAGTTATACGAGTTTGTCGAGATTTTTGAGGTGGTTATCAAATTTGCATTTATTACAAGTTGTTATTGAGTTTGTCTTTTTGTTGCGATCGGGTGTAATTTTGGATGAGGCAGATTAAAAAATCTAACGAAAAGCATAACATGTGCCGCTCACGTTAGTTACTTAGGAGCCATTTTGGTCCTTTTAACCCTTAACTTGACCCAGTCGCGCCGCCGCCTCCACCGCAAAATAATATTTTACAAATTGCCCCTGTGGAAACTAGATCTCGATGTCTTCTTCTCGAGTCTCTCGCCCCGCCCCAGGTAGCCACGGGCCTCGCTCCGCTAGCGCCCCCGCTCGTCTTCAACCTGCTGCAGGCCAGCCATCCAACCGCTAGGGAGCCAGGGAGTAGGGTCACCACATCTCGGAAGGAAGATAGAGAGGTTAACCGTATTTCTGTTTTGGGAAAAAGTGAAAAAAATGTCTATTATAAACTTCTTTTAATTTCCTGCATTTTCTTGGCGAGCCATAATCTACGGTAAAGTAAACATAAAAAATAAGAATACTAGCGAAATTACCGGATGACGCGCGGGGGGGAACCGGCGAGCTGACCATTTACGCGAAAAGCTTGGGACCTCGTTTCAGGAGAGAGGGAGGAGTCGCCAATGCGGTTTGTATTATGAGCCCAAACGTTAAGAATGGTTGAGTTTGAAAAAATTGGGGTGTCGTTTTAATTGGTAGCCAAAACTTGGAAAAAGCTTTGAAAAAGTGGAGTTTTGCATATTATGAGCCCCAAACTTTGGAAAATGGATTTGAAAATGTGACGTTTTGTATTATGAGCCCAAACTTTAAAAATGGCTTTGAAATTGTGACGTTTTTGTATTGATGAGCCCCAGAAACTTTAAAAATGGCTTTTTTGTACCGAGAGATTGTTAGGTTCGGAGGTCACGTTACGTTTCGGGAGAAGAGTATAGTGAGGTCGCCGAAACGCCTCGTATGGCAAAGTCTTTACACGCTTTCTCGAAATTGTGTGCGTGTGTGTGTGTGAGTTGCATTTTGAAAAGGGGCTTGAATGTCAAGCTTAATCTTGGATTTCGAGTGACAAACGTTGATTTTATGATGAAAAAAACTAGCGTTTGAATGACAAACGTCGGTTTGATGAGTTATTTTTATAACGGCGTTCGAGGCGAGCTTAAATCTTTTGGGTTTGAATGTCAAACGTTGATTTTAATGTAAGGAGAGTTTGAATGTCAAACGTCGGGTTTTGAGTCGAAAATGAGCATTTGGATGCCCAAACGTCGATTTGCGCTTTTGTTTTGAAAAGGAGTTACCGAATGACAAACTCCGGTTTTGAACTAGAGCATTACATTGATACCAATTTTATGAAAAGAGGTATTTAAATGACATGCGATCAACGAGTCGTTTTGCGACTCGGACTTTGATAAGTAAATACTATCCACAAGCCAAACTGGCTCGGACTTGTAAATGACTTGTATTTATTTAAAATGTGGTATCCGCAGTCAAGCGATCCTGGACGGTGAAAAGTGCGATCGGCGAGCCCAGGCAACGGCTCGGAGTTGTAAAGGCATATAAATTAAATGATAGATGATATTGACGGATCAAAACGATCCGGACTTAGTAAATGACGATCCACGAACCAAACGGTTCGGACCCGGTAAATGTGCATGAATCAGCGGGATCAAACGATCCAGGACCGTAAATAACATAAACGTAAAAAAATGGGGCCGGAACAGCCGGTTTTAACCCGAAATTACTTCTCTTTACGGGAGAGAAGATGATTTTGGGGTAAAATGTATCGAACCCGTATATGGCGTTACATCTACATTTCGAAAGTTTTGGCCAGACCACGATAATAGCGGTTTGACACGTAAATCGAGGCGAAACTTGAGTTTTAGAGAGAGAGTTTTAAGCTATGGCTAGGGTTGACTCTTTGACTCGGTTTACGTATACGGGATACGGTTTTGGTGTTTTGAAAGGTGTTTCAAAGGTTTTTTTGTTACGTGTTTGGCGAATTAGAAAAATGGGATTTCACGCAAATCGAGACAAAATGGGGCTTCGAGGAGGGGTAGAAGCGCACTAGGGCCGTGAGCTTTTGAGGGAGAGGGTTAATATTTTCTTTTTTCTTTTTACAAATGACAGCGCCTTGTATTTATAGGGTGAAAATGCAAAAGCAATTTAGACTGACCTACTAGGTTCCAATTTGGGGGGTTTTGGGTATTTTGGAAATTCCGGGGACTTGATGGAAATTATTTGGTCCCATGGTGTAAAAAACGAGGCCGGACGGCAGGTCATTAAAAAATAAAGAGGCATTTTGGTCTTTTCACCCTCGAATTTGATTGATGTTGATTTGTGGGGCTTGGCATGCGTGCCACGTGCCACCTGTGACTCACCTGAGGCTAGGGATTTTTGTCTCGTTATTCTCGGTTTTGTCCACGTTTTTAAATAAGCGATAGAAAAATGTCCAGAAACACCCCGAAGAGTCTTAGGAAAAGTGCGTTTTTCGAGGAAAGTTGTACTTTTACGTGTGATAACGTGTGTTAGTACACTTTGATGTCGGGATGTGCACGAGCTGGAATCTGCCGATGTCTCGTTGACTTCCGGGAGGCGGGGAGGACGCGGGTTCATTAACACAGGAAAAGACGGTTAACGGATTCGGTTAACTTTTGCCGGATTTTGATGATCGGGATTTGGGTACTTACAGTAGCCCCTCGGCGAGCGTCACACTTTCGAAGGAAAGTGGGGTCGTTGAAAAAAGATAAAGATCCAATCGGGGATGCACTTACTTTGAGAGACACGAGGCGGTCTGTTTGGTTTGGACCATAGCGAGAGAGATTCCCCTCGTATCCGGCTTGGGAATCAAGCCGATCATAGTTCGTAAGGAGTGCGAGGGTATTGCGTAGGGCCTCGAGCCTGCTGGGGAATGATTAGGAGGAGTTCGTCTGAGTTGAGGCTGGTCGGAGGCATCTAGACTGAAGTGAGACTATTAGGAGCGTACGAACCTACGGGAGGCGAAAGGGAGATTGTGAGAAATGTCCAGTCACGATGGCGTATTACGAGAAAGGATATGAGAAATGTAGTCCACGGCGGCGTATTACGAAAGGATCACGAGAAATGTCCGTCCACGACGGCGTATTCTGAAAGGATATGAGAAATTCGTCCTAGTTTACGGCGTATTCGTAGGATGCGAGAAATGTCCGTCCCGACAGGCGTATTACGAAAGGATGCGAGAAATGTCCCGAAAGTCCCCCAGACGAGGCGTATTACGAAAGGATGCGAGAAATGTTCAAATCCCAGACAGCGTAATACCGAAAGGATATGAGAAATGTCGGAGTCCCAGCGACGGCGTATGTCTACGAAAGGATAGAAATGTCCGTCCTCGGCGGCGTATGCGAAAGGATACGAGAAATGTCGGGTCCCAGAGCGGCGTATGATACGAAAGGATATGAGAATTGTCGGATCCCCGACAGGCGTATTATGAAAGGATATGAGAAATGTTCGATCCCAAGCGGCATATTACGAAAGGATATGAGAAATGTCGGGTCACGACGGCGTATTCGATATACGGAGGAAAGCGAGATCTTATCTTTGGGAATTCGATGGAAATGACAGGTCGAAGAAGGATGGTTGTGCGGGCTTATGTTGATTTGCACTTCGTGCCTTTGTCTGCTTTGAGGACATGGTGTTCGGGCTTACGGGTGATGCAGCCGAAGAGGGATTGTTGTGCGGGCTTATAGTGATTAACGGCCGAAATGGTGTGGTCGGGCTTACGATTGACGTCGGGAAGTGAAGAGTTCCGCTTCTTGGAGCCAGAAAAAGATCACCCGGGCTTACTGCCATGGCGGCGGAGAGGGATTGTTATGCACTTATAGTGATTGCCCCATTGCCAGAAATGAGGTGAGTCGGGCTAACGATTGACGGCGGAGAAGTGAATGTTCATTTGGAGAGAAAAGATACTCGGAAGGCACTGTGACGGCCGAAGAGGTGTGGGCATAATGTGAAGAGTAGGGGGATGTTGGGGCATCAGTCGAGATGTAGGAGATGTTCCCAGATGATGTGGCTCGGGACGGCGAGAGGAGTCCGTAGCTTGACGGGTTCGTGATTGACTCGGCTTTGGCGGGTGGCTTTGCTCGGTTCATTAGCAAGTGGTGGCTTTACGCAGAAGGCAGAGGTGCCATTGTTGCCCCCAGGCGAGTGCGGTGGGGCCGCGACCACGCATGTTCCATTTCAGGTGGGAGGAGCGGCCGTGACACCCACAGTGTTTACTGCCCCGGCGATGCAGGTTGTCATTCAGGGGCAACACCATTGAGTGGTTTGATCAGCCGCTTTACTTGGGAATGCAAATTGTCGGAGGCTGCTTGGATTTGGTATTCGATGCCGGGGGCTTGGGTATTCGGTACGTGCGGAGTGGAGGCTCACTTGAGGAGGAGCACTCGAGGAGTATTTGGTTGGCTCCAAAGTGAGGATGACGGCGGAGTGCTTGGCTCGAGGGTTTTGTGTAGTTCGCTTTGTCGGCTACCCGTTTCCCATTTCCGACACGATCATGTCATTTTGCTTTCACTCCGCATTCTCTGACCTGACACTGGAGGCCGTGAGAGGGTACGGCAGGGAGAGGCCGTGCAGGCGAAGTGCATTATGCGTTAGACCAAGTTCTCTCGGGGAGAGGAAAACTCGTGGGAACTTTTCGGTTTGCTCACAGATGTGAGTTTTCTTTCTTTTTCTCTTCCTTGTCACCAGCATACTAGTATGTATACGCTTTTAGGCGATATAGCTTTCCTTGCGTTAGACGAGTGTGGTTCTTAGAGGTGTTTCGCCGCGTACGTGGGATACGAGGGGAGGCATATACGCATTTATTCTCCGCCGTGTTGACTTAGCGAAGGAAGCGAGGAGATCGGAAGAATTCGAGGAGCGCGCCCAGGATTGACTTATGAGGGAGGCATGCCACGGCAAATGGGCCAGAGATTTTTCTCTCGAGGATTAGCGACCGACTGGTGGAGTCGGCTTGATCACTTCGTGATGCGCATCTTTGGCAGGGAGATTACACGTCGGCGGAAGGCTGGTGGGACTCCATTGTGGCGTGATGTACTTGGGCGAGAGGGTGTCTTGCTAGCATCTTTCTGAGGTCTGTCCCACGGATTTCGAGGATACACTCTTCTTATGTACGTTATCCTTTTCTCATAGTTAAGGCGGAGTTGGAGCGGTATAGGCGGGGTGTGTGTAGAGTACGCCGATCCGATTCGTGACCTTTCCGAGATGCATTTTAATATGATAAAAATTGCATTTAGGGGCATTTTGGTAAATTCCCAGGTCCCGTCTGAGAGTTAGGAAGCATTTACGTAAGTTTCGCGCGAAGGAAGTACTTTGCAGTACTTTGCTCGGAGCTAAAGGACACAAAGGAATAAATCTGTTTTGGACCTTTTAGGTATTATCCAAGAAGGTTCCCAAACGGTGCCCAGCGCCCAACGGTTATGGTCGCCTTGTGTCACGCGACAATTCGAGGCATGGAAAGTGGTTACGTTACATCGTGCTGACGAGGCTACCCCGTGGACTGCGCGAGCTATAAATAAGACCACTGCCCTCTCGGTTTTGGATCCGAATTTGAGCCTCCCAAAGTGCTACTCCCGAAAATTCATTCGAAACTCTCTCTCTGCTCCTTCCTCACAAAAGCACAATTTCCCCACCGGTGTTGCCTCTCACCTCTCTTTGACCCATTTCCTCTCCTTACTTCCCCTTGGAGCTTCGAATCTTCCAAGTCAGCTCTCGGTTCGTGCTCGAGATCTCCATTCGAAGCTGAATTGAGAAGGCTCACACACCCCTAACTTGGTGTAAGAGTTAAGGACTTCTGAGGGTAACTAATCTCTCTCCCTCTCTCATCTCTACATTTGCTTAATTGTTCTTCCTTCTTACTCCCGCTGATAATCGGGCTCCATACGCACCAGGATTATCCCAGTGGCAACTTAATCTCTCTGTTTAAATCGTTTATACTTGAGTCCAAGTGCTTGATTATGATGTGATTTACTTAGATTTGCAATTTGGATGTGAAGGGAGTGTGGATGCTCCCATGCTACAAACTCCTTTTGATCAATTAGTATCTGGTCGTATGTTGTTTTTATTAGTTACGATATAATTGTTGTGCATACGGTGGATCTGCGTCTCAATTTATGATGTACTGCTGAATGGTAACCTTATGTCATGTGAAACATTTGGACATGTGAGTCTTTGTGTCACGTGACGTGTCGTGACTCATCTGCCAGGGACCATGTTTCAGTTGTAATTTGTTTTAGTTGGTTATTTTCGTATTAGGTAGTATGTTCGTGTTGTTTAGTGCCTAGATGTGGTTTTAATTGTAGTTTTGTGTTCATCTAAAGTTTGTGATTTGTTAGTTGTGAGTTTAGGTGACCATTAATGTCACGCTTGGCAATATTTTAGACAAGGGAGTCCTAGGTCACGCGACATAGATGATCCTTTGCGAGAGGACACATTTTCTTTTGTAATCTGTTCTTATTGATGTAAAGGGATGTATCCCGGACAATTGTGGTGCACAAGTTGTAATGATCTTACCTATTAAATACAAAAAAATTCATGGTTATCGCACTGGCAATACATTATCGTTGTTTGCACGTTCTTTTGAATTATTTGGATGTCTAAAATTAGAAGGAGCTTCATCATACGGATGAGGCGTGTTGGGTGAACTCTCGGTTGACCGCGTAACGATTTCCAGAACCAGTTCTCTTTCAACAGGTTTTCAAAGTGCACCTCTAAAAGCGTAGGCGTGGCGACTCCTTATTTTTCTAAAAAACTCGGCGAGCGCGCATTCGGTGGCGACTTCCGTTTGGGGACTATGCTTTTTGAAAGCTTTGTTTTTCAAAAGCCCAAGGGTCGTACTTTTGTTCGTTTAGACATCCGATGTATTCATTTTATGTGCGTCCTTGATAATCATGTGCGATACATGCATTTTATGAGATCTTACAACTTGTATGCCTTTTGTGTGTTGCTTGTGGTTTTTGTATATTCCCTTCTGAAAGTAGAATTATTCCGGCGGTCATTTACGGCGGAACGATCTGCGTCCGCCGTATATAGGCTATATACGGCGGTAAGCACTTGGCCGTAGTATATATTTATTATATGCGGCGGTTTAAGCGCCCAGTAAATATGCTACGTACGTACATTTGGTATATATGTATATGAGATTGAAAT